>NIVC01002127.1:70000-108239 GCA_002269645.1 Macrostomum lignano | reverse complement strand
ACGGATCCCTAAAAGACGGTCTCTCCGGCTTTGGGGTCTGCATTCTTATCAATGGCCGCGTGCTCGCCACGTATGCCCAGCACACTCGAAAACTCTCTACTGTCTTCCAGAACGAGGTCCTTGCTATTAGCTCTTGCTCAATACGCTGGGACGCAGAAATGCTGTCCTGCTCAAATGGATCCTGGAAACGAGCTACCGACTCGCTAGCAAAGCAAGGGAGCGGCGGCTCCCTTCAGGGACCTCTGCCCTTGGCTCCAATCCCTGCGGCCACCATCATTCGTAGCATTGATGCCTGGGCCTCCGCCCTGCACAGGGACAGATGGATGAACCTCACTACCTGCCGCCAATCGCGTGCGGCGGTCCCTCGTCCATCCCGAAAGCTCCGAACTGTCCTCCTGAACCAAAGCAGGAAGGACATCCGGGCTCTTGCTATGACCCTCACGGGCATGGCTGCTTCGCTAGGCACTGCTTTCTGTGCCCATTTTGCGATTACGACAACGAAGACGCTCAGCATTTCGTTTGTCAATTCCCGTTCTTTACCAGGAACCGGCTAAACTACATCGGTCCAAAACTATCTATTGATGACGTTTGTAGACCTGAGAACATCTTACGGCTCGTCCGGTCCCTTCGGGCAACTAGAGGAGCCTCTTTCTTCCCAAACGAAGAGAATGCTGCAGCACGTACTGGCGGACCACCCTGACCGGCCCGCACCATTGCCGAAGCGGGTCACCAGGGTTTAGCGGAATGGGCGACTCTCGCCTTCCCGCTGCGTCTTCGGACTGTCCTGCAGCTAAGTCAAGTAAGTAAGTCAGAGATAATCTGCTCAAAAATATGGATAGTTGAGACCGGGAGTGAGATAATCCACTGAAAATATGGATAATTAAGACCGGAAGTGAGATAATCCACTGAAAAATATGGATAATAGAGACCGGGAGTGAGATAATCCACTGAAAAATATGGATAATAGAGACCGGGAGTGAGATAATCCACTGAAAAATATAGATAATAGAGACCGGGAGTGAGATAATCCACTGAAAATATGGATAATTGAAACCGGAAGTGAGATAATCCACTGAAAAATATGGATAATAGAGACCGGGAGTGAGATAATCCACTGAAAAATATAGATAATAGAGACCGGAAGTGAGATAATCCACTGAAAAATATGGATAATAGAGACCGGGAGTGAGATAATCCACTGAAAAATATAGATAATAGAGACCGGAAGTGAGATAATCCACTGAAAAATATGGATAATTGAGACCGGGAGTGCGATAATCCACTAAAATATGGATAATAGAGACCGGAAGTGAGATAATCCACTAAAAATATGGATAATAGAGACCGGGAGTGAGACAATCAACTGAAAATATGGATAATTGAAACCGGAAGTGAGATAATCCACTGAAAAATATAGATAATAGAGACCGGAAGTGAGATAATCCACTGAAAAATATGGATAATAGAGACCGGAAGTGAGATAATCCACTGAAAAATATGGATAATTGAGACCGGGAGTGCGATAATCCACTAAAAATATGGATAATAGAGACCGGAAGTGAGATAATCCACTAAAAATATGGATAATAGAGACGGGAGTAAGACAATTCGCTGAAAAATACAAGTAATAAAGAACCGGAAGTGAGATAATTAAAAAAACAGCCAAGACTCACACTCTGAAAGCAATGCCGATTATCTGCAATCAAATTTAACAGGTTCTGCCTGACGCAACGACCAGCAAAGTCTCCAACTACGCCAGATTGAACAGGCGCAATCACGTGCGGCAAATTAAATTCCGATTGCATATGCCTGCTAATAACAGTGTCGGATAGCTTCAACCCGGATCTAGATAAAGCTAATTTCTTTCGCCAATCTGCAGGACTGTCAGTCAGCAACTGATCCATGGCGGCTTTGGCTGCTTGGCGTCGGCGAGCTGTAGAAGCGGCCGGAGCTGCGGCAGAGCAAGCCGCGCCTGCGATGGCGCCATCTTTAATTTTCTCTGCTGCCGCTGCCGCTTTCGATAATAGCGCAGTTAATTTGCACTTTTTTCTCTTCCAATTAGCCGGGTCGGCGAATAGACGGAAGAATTCTCCGCCGGTAAGTCGGCCAACACCTCTGCCGCCGCCGACTCCACTGCCGCCGCTAGCGGCGCCGTTGGCGCTCAAATGAGCGTAGCGATCTGAGAGCAGATCGCGGATTGCTTCCACAAAATTTCTACTGGCGTTCGGATGGCTGCGGAGAAATCGGTTATGAATGGGGATTTATTTTTCTAAGAAATAGGAATCGCGCTAAGGCCAATAACTAAGAATCAGATAATTCATGTTTCTAAGAATCAGATAATTCGTATTTCTAAGAATCAGATAATTCGTGTTTCTAAGATCAGATGATTCATGTTTCTAAGAATCAGATAATTCGTGTTTCTAAGAATTGGATAATTCATGTTTCTAAGAATTGGATAATTCATGTTTCTAAGAATTGGATAATTGATCTTTTAAAAAATGGGGTTTTTAGCCTAGTGGTCAGAGCGTCGGACTCACGACTTAAAGGTCGGAGTTCGATTCCCGATTCTACTTGGAACACTTTGTGTCCTTGAGCAAGACACAAACTCTGCATTGCTTCAGTTCACGCAGCTGTAAAATGGGTGCACATTAGCTGGGGTGAGGGTTGGCGACCCCCCAGTCCTTGGACTGAACAGCCGTACGCAGCCTTCAGATGCGCCGCGCAATAGCTGTGGCTGAGCTGTCTCGGTTGCACATCTGGCCATTAGGGCAGGTGTAATCAGTTATTGCTATTATTAACATTATCATTATCTCTACATATAAAAATCAAAACTCTGTCTGTCTGTCTGTCTGTGGACAATTTTGATCGCTATGGACTCCCAAACCGCTTAACTAAATGACACCAAACTTTACACCCACCCTAAACTTACTACGGAGAATGTCTTAGGCTACCTTTAAATTTCCTAGACTCAAGTCTTCCTACCTTAAAGTACAAAAAACTGCTCAAAATGCGCAATTTTTTTACTTAATCCTCCATAGCGCCGCTCCACTTCTACCGATCCTCTTCAAATTTGACACAATCAATCTTCAACTATTTTGACACAATCGTGTAAAGTTTTGAGTCTCAAAGTTAATCCTGAATGGCGCTGGGCACTTTTTAAGTTAGGCTGTTTTTTTCAGCGAGGCAGCCACCCCAACCTCCGCCCTCCTGCCTCTCTTTCCCGATCTGGGCAAAGGGTGCAAATAGGTTTTTTAATGACTAACTTTGGGCTGCCATACGTTTGCTTCACGTGAAGCGATTGACTTCAAACTTGACACAAATCTTTATTGACTTATTCTCTGTCCAAATATAAAGTCTCAACTTTGTATCTCAACCAGAACAGAAACTGTAAGCATGTGAAGTTTGTCTGCTTTTTCTGTTGTTTGCCGCTCATCCAACTCATTCCCCCAGACGAAGGATCAGGCGATAGGGCTCAATGTACATAGCGAATGTACAGTGTTTTGGAATAACTTTTTAATAGCCTTCTCTGTCCCCCGCGAGTGGAGAGGCGTAGAGAAGAGAGACAGTTTAGCTAGAGATTCAAACCACTGTCCTCTGAATAGACACAAGTCTGCAGCAGTTTAACAGTGGATGGCAAATCAAGAGTCAAGACAATGTGGGATGGTTTGTAAAAATAGCGAAAAATTAATTAATAACTGATTACAATTACAATGCAATCCTTACTAAATTAGTTTGTTGTTAGAGCATGAAGCTTTTAACATTAAGATTCGCATAAGGTAACTTTAAAATTTAAATGGCTCCTAAGAAATGCGTATTTCCTTGGTTGTTAGACTGCTGCAGAGTGCATGCTCTAATTATAAAGTCTCAACTCTGTAACTCTACCAGAACAGAAACTGTAAGCGTGAGAAGTTTGGCTGTTTTTTCTGGTGTTAGGCCGCTCCCTCTTACTCATTCCCCCAGAACAAAGGGGTAGGCCAGCAGTGTATAGTGATTTGGAAATTAACTTGACTTTATTGCGCCCCCTCCCCGGCCCAGTCAGCACAGTGGAAAAGGCTTTGGTTAGAACTTCTCACCAAACTGTTCTAAGCTTGCCCAACCTGCCAACCAGCAGTTTGTAAAAGTTTGCAAAAGCAAAAAATCTCTGAAAAAGCGATATAGATATAGTTCTACTGAATAAGTAACAAAAAATGCAAATTTTAACATTTCTTAAGTTTTACTTAAGCCACTTAAAATAAAAAATTTTAAATGCCAGATTCAGTGCAGTACAGTACAGCAGAAAGAGAGCAAGCCTCTCACTCATTTCCCCATACCAGGGTCAGTGTGCATGCAACAATGTAGTGTTTCGAACTTTCGAACAACTTGAATTCTCTCTGCCCCAGTGAAGAGGCTATAAGATAGACGATAATAGGAGAGACGAGGGGTAAGGAGAGAGTAGACAGCAGAGTATATGGGAGGAAGAAGCAAGAGGAGGGGAGAGAGGAGGGAGAGGAAATAGTAAAGGTGAGAAGAGGGAGAGAGAAGAGGGGAGAGATGAGACAGAGGATCGATGGGTGAGGAGAGTAGAGAAGAGTGATAAGAGAGTAGAGATGAGAGAACAGAGAGAAGATGAGAGAGGATCGAGAGGAGAGATTAGAGAGGGTAGGGAAGAGAGTAGATAAGAGGGGGAGAGAGGAGTGAGAAGAGAGTTGAGAAAGAAGGGATGGAAGGGAAGAGTAAAGGAAAGAGGAGGAGAGATGAAAGAGATGAGATTATAGAGATGGGAGAGATGAAAGGAAAGATGAGAGAGTAGAGATGAGAGATGAAGGAAGAGAGAGCAGAGTGCAGAGAGACGGGAGAAGAGAATAGAGGGGAGAGAGTATACAAGAGGGGAAAGAGAAGAGTACACAGGAGAGAGGAGAGTAGAGATGACAGAGGAGAAAGGGGGATGAGAGAGCAAAGGTGAGAGTGAACAGACGATTTATGAGAGAAGAGAGGAGAGTGGAGAGAGAAGTGTGGAGAGAGAAGAGAGAAGACAAGAGAGGGAGAGAGTATAGAAGAGGGAAGAGAAGAGAAGAGAAGAAAGGAGAAAGAAAAGAGAGGAGTCAAAAGAGGGGAAAAAGAAGAGTACAGAGGAGAGAGGTGAGAGAACACACGAGTATAAGAGAGTAATGACAGATGAGAGAGGGGAGATAAGAGAGCAGAAACAAGAGTGAACAGACGAGAGATGGGAGAGTAGAGAGAAAAGAGGAGAGGTGAGACAAGGGGAGAGAGAAGTGAGTGAGGAAGAGGAGGGGAGGGGAGGGGAGAGAATCGAGAGGACAGGGAAAGAGGGGAAAGGATGAGAGAGGAGAGGAAAGAGGGGAAAGATTAGAGAGAAGACAGATGAGACAGGAGAGAGCAGAGAGAGAGAGAGAGAGAGAGAGAGAGAGAGAGAGAGAGAATGAGAGAGAGAGAGAGAGGGAGAGAGAGAGAGAGAAGCAACCAGAGAGTAATGGGAAGAGATAAGAGAGAAAAGAGGTGAGGAAAGAGATGAGAGGAGAGAGTGGAGAGAGGAGAGGAGAGAGTTGAGAGAAGAGATGAGAAAGGGGAGAGGAGTAGATGAAGGAAGTGTTGAAAGGGTAGAGTAAGGAGTGAGAAGAGAAGAGAAGGAAGAGACAAGAGACGAGAGAGAAGAGAAGAAACAGAAGAGAAGATAGAAATTTCAAAGGATCCGAGGGGCATAGGGAGACAGAGAGGCAGATACAGAGGCCAGCCAGACTGCCAGAGTTTGCCTGACATTCTGCGCAGCACCCTAGCCAACAATATCAATGTTTGCCTCAAATCCTAATTTTACACAAATGTGTACTCTATTTTATGTTTAACTCTTTCGTAACTATTAACAAGTTTTTGTTTGAGTTAGACCTCAGATTTTAGAATACATGCAAAAATAGTTCCGGGGATTGAAATTCCCGGGTTCAAAATCCGCGGGTTTCAACAGCTTGTTATTATTAAGAATCAAAAAGTTTCTATTTCTAAGAATCAGACAGTTTATGTTTCTAAGAAATTGTTAATTCTTGTGTCTAAAAATCGGGTAATTCCTTTTTCTAAGAACTGGTTGTTTAATGTTCGTAGAAACCTTGTATTTTTTGTTTTTAAGAATCGGATAGCTTAAATTTCTTAGAAACGAAATTCGTGTTTTTTTAAAATTGGATCACTAAAAATTCTAAGAATCCCGCATTTTCTTCTTATAAACGGATAAAATTGTTATTTTGGGAATCGGACGTTAACTGTAAGTTTCTGAGAATCGAACAATTCACTTTTCTAAGAATCGAATAGCCTATGCTTCTAAGAAACAGAAAATTCGTATTTCTAAAAATCGGATAGTTTAGGTATCCGTTTGTGTTCATGCTTTATGATTGGATTCTATTCATTAATAGAATGGCAAATTTGTCTTTTTAGATTTAGAATAGACAAAACTCCTATACACAGACAGTTCAGCCGCAGCTATTGCGCGGTGCAGTCTAAAGGCTGCGTACGGCTGTTCAGTCCAATGACTGGGGGGTCGCCACTCCCCACACACACGCTCAATCACCCCAGCTAATACTGGCACCCATTTTACAGCTGGGTGAACTGAAGCAATGCAGAGTGAAGTGTCTTGGTCAAGGAGGACGCAAATTGTTCCGAGTGGGATCGGGAATCGAACTCCCGACTTTTAAGTCGTGAGATCGACGCTCTTAACTCCTAGGCTGCAACCCCCTTAGGCTACAATACATTTGACATCAGCAATACCAGCCAATCTAATGAAGCCATCGGTACTTACAAGCTCTCTCCAGCCAATTTACTATCCGCCGTATTAACCACCACAGCATTGCGCTCGCCGCACATGTCGATCTGCATCCCGACGCCGGCGTCCATAGTGCACTCGTCAATGAATCCGCCGTGATGATCATCGTCCGCGTCTAGGTGATCAGCAGGCGGCTGCTCGGGATAATCATCATCCTCTGGCGGCGGCAGTCTGGCAACAAAATCGGCCAGAACGGCGCTCTGATCTGCTGCACCGCCGCCGAATGTGAGGTCGTTTAGGCCGCCGCAATTTCTACGTAGGAAAGAAAATCGCCTAAACGCAAAGCAGAGCCACTGATTATTTGCTTCGTCTTCGTCTTCTTCTTGTAGGACGCTGCTGTCAAGGCGATTAGCAACCGTTGCTAAGCGGTTACTAATGTCAACATCTTCCAATCGGCATTGCTGCTTATTAGAAGAAGAAGACTCGTCTTGATTAGCCGACTCGCAGGCGCCAATACAAACTGACGCGTCGCTATCCAGCAGAATCTCGCACGCATTGTCAACCACGTAGACATTGTTGAGTCTCAATTCTCCCGTGCCGCCATCGTCATAAGCGGACGCCTGCTGTTGGAAGAGCGGATCAACGTCGAATCTCAAACTGGCCGGTTTCAAGCGAATCCGAGCCAGATTAGATGCGATCACAGCTTTCTGGCGGCGCTTCCGTTCGGCCGCAGCTTTGCGCCTGTTGCCCGACATTGGCCTGTCGTCATCGTCGTCGGCCTCGCCAGCGTTGCCTCCGTCATCGTCGCTGTTGATGTCGTTGTCATTGGATTTTTTCTCTGCAGAAGTTGTGGACCGGCCAAGCCCGCCAAGAACTTTGTAGGCCTCGTGGTGGACTGCGTCTACCCGACCGGCGTAGATTTTGGCGCCAGCGTCTAGGGAGCTGGAGGCCACCTGGCGGTTGCGGCGGTGATTTCAGGAGACTCGTTAGTTTGGTTGCTATGCAATTTTTTGTGAATTCTTCATCTTAATTAACAATAAGGCTGGCCCAGTAACTGAGGATCTGGGCGGCTGGCTCAGAAACTGAAGATCTGGGAGGCTGGCTCAGAAACTGAGGATCTGGGAGGCTGGCCCAGCAACTGAGGATCTGGGAGGCTGGCTCAGAAACTGAGGATCTGGGAGGCTGGCCCAGCAACTGAGGATCTGGAGGCTGGCTCAGAAACTGAAGATCTGGGAGGCTGATGGCCCAGCAACTGAGGATCTGGGAAGCTGATGGCCCAGCAACTTGGGATCTGGGAGGCTGGCCCAGCAACTGAGGATCTGGGAGGCTGGCCCAGCAACTGAGGATCTGGGAGGCTGGCTCAGCAACTGATGATCTGGGAGGCTGGCCCAGCAACTGAGGATCTTGTAGGCTGGCCCAGCAACTGAGGATCTGGTAGGCTGGCCCAGCAACTGAGGATCTGGGAGGCTGGCTCAGCAACTGATGATCTGGGAGGCTGGCCCAGCATCTGGGGATCTGGGAGGCTGATGGCCCAGCAACTGAGGATCTGAATGGCTGCCCAGCAACTGAGGATCTGGGAGGCTGGCCCAGCAACTGAGGATCTTAAAGGCTGCATGGCCCAGCAACTGAAAACAAGCAACACAAATTTAAAATTCTAAGCGAATGCCACTCACCTGGAAGCCGCCAAAGTTCTCCTGTTTAACCATGCCATCCAGATAGTCAATCAAATGCAGAGCAAAGGCATTTTTTGCAGAAATTTTCCCTTCAGCAGACAATTTAATGCAGTCCTCATAGTGCTCAGTGAGCTGCTTAGCGGACATGCCATGCAGAGCGCCTTTATTTGGTGCGTTCTCTTTGTTGCCTTCAGCCCCGGCCAGTCGGCTGGCGCCGCCAGACGCAGCTGAGAGCAGGTCGGCCGCGTGCGACCGACGACGGTTGCGTCGCTGCTCCTCATCATCTTTCAGACTCCACGGCCCGTCCTGGATTTCCTCCTCCGTCTGCATTGGAGCAACGGCAGTAAATAAAATTAAGTAAAGTATAAAAAAGCAGAAATATAATCTCTGTGTGTTTTCCAAGCATCAGAATCGCAGTACTATTTGGTACTCAGGGTCTACATTCAAGATGCCAAATTGAAAATGAAAAACATTTAATAAAACTTAAGAATGCTTAAAATTTTCCTTCACCAACTTCAAATCTTATTAGACTAATATATATTTTCAAAGATTAATAATAAATAATTTTAGATTTTCAGTAAACAAATAATAGATATTACTAGCAATCTTCGACCCCCTTGGGGGGCATCTGTATAGAATCTCTGCTCTCTACAAGTAACAAAAAGATCGCCAAATAAAGCCTTCACAAAGAAAACAGACAAAATACTCAAATGAAGTGCAATGCAAAAAGAAATCATCCCAAGACAGCAAGCATCCCCCAGATAGCAAGCATCCCCCAGATTGCAAGCATCCCCCGGATAGCAAGCATCCCCCAGATAGCAAGCATCCCCAGATAGCAAGCATCCCCCAGATAGATAGCATCCCCCAGATAGCAAGCATCCCCCAAATAGTAAGCATCCCCCAGATAGCAAGCATCCCCCAGATAGCAAGCATCCCCCAGATAGCAAGCATCCCCAGATAGCAAGCATCCCCCAGATAGCAAGCATCCCCCAGATAGCAAGCATCCCCCAGATAGATAGCATCCCCAAATAGCAAGCATCCCCCAGATAGCAAGCATCCCCAAGATAGCAAGCATCCCCCAGATAGCAAGCATCCCCCAGATAGCAAGCATCCCCCAGATAGCAGGCATCCCCAAATAGCAAGCATCCACCAGACAATAAGTAGCTAGTGCGACGATTTCCTTAGCATTATAGTGGCTCCTTTAAAATTCGCTTACTTTTACGTTTGAAATTGTGTATCATTTAGGTTTGATACGGTGGCTTTTCAATGTGTGACATGGTGGCTCTTCTATGTTTGACATGGTGGCTCTTCTATGTTTGACATGGTGGCTCTTCTATGTTTGACATGGTGGCTCTTCTATGTTTGACATGGTGGTTCTCCTATGTTTGACATGGTGGCTCCTTATTGTTTGACATTGTGGCTCTTTAATGTTTAACATGGTGGCTCTTTTACGTTAGACATGGTGGCTCTTTTAGGTTTGACATGATGGCACTTTTATGTTTTGACATGGTGGCTCCAAAATGTTTGACATGGTGGCTCTTTATTGTTTGACATGGTGGCTCTTTAATGTTTCGACAAAGTGGCTCTTTAATGTTCTTCATGGTATAGCTCTTTTATGTTTGACATGGTGGCTATTTAATGTCCGACATGGTGGCTCCTTAATGTTCGAAATGGTGGCTCTTTAATGTTTGACATAAAGTCACATATATGTTTGACATGGTGGCTCCTAAATGTTTGACATGGTGGCTCTTTAATGTTCTTCATGGTGGCGCTTTTATGTTCGACATGGTGGCACTTTTATGTTTTGACATGGTGGCTCTTCTATGTTTGACATGGTGGCTCTTTTATGTTTGACACGGTGGCTCTTTAATGTTCGAAATGGTGGCTCTTTAAAGTTTGACGTAAAGTCACATATATGTTTGATATGGTGGCTCCTAAATGTTTGACAAGGTGGCTCTTAAATGTTTGACATGGTGGCTCCTAAATGTTTGACATGGTGGCTCCTAAATGTTTGACATGGTGGCTATTAAATGTTTGACATGGTGTCTCTTCTATGTTTGACATGGTGGCTCTTTAATGTTTAACCTGGTGGCTCTTTTATGTTTGACATTGTGGCTCTTTAATGTTCGAAATGGTGGCTCTTTAAAGTTTGACATAAAGTCACATATATGTTTGATATGGTGGCTCCTAAATGTTTGACATGGTGGCTCTTAAATGTTTGACATGGTGGCTCTTAAATGTTTGACATGGTGGCTCTTAAATGTTTGACATGGTGGCTATTAAATGTTTGAAATGGTGTCTCTTAAATGTTTGACATGGTGGCTCTTAAATGTTAGACGTGGTGGCTCGTTTATGTTTGACATGGTGGCTCTCAAGTGTTTGACATGGAGTCACGTATATGTTTGACATGGTGCTTCTTTTATGTTTGGCATGGTGGCTCTTTAATGTTTGACATGGTGGCTCTTAAATGTTTGACATGGTGGCTATTAAATGTTTGACATGGTGTCTCTTAAATGTTTGACATGGTGGCTCTTAAATGTTTGACATGGTGGCTCCTAAATGTTTGACATGGTGGCTCTTAAATGTTTGACATGCAGTCACGTATATATATTTTACATGGAGTCACAAATATGTTTGACATTGGAGTCACGTATGTGTTTGACATGGTGGCTCTTTTATGTTTTACATGGTAGCTCTTTAATTTTCGACATGGTGCCACTTGTATGTTTGATATTGTGCTTGTTTTATGTTTAGCAGTTTCGTGTTTTCAAGGTGTTTTAATAAAAAAATTATTTTGCTCTACCAAGATTTGAACCCAGGTTGCTACGTTGGCAGTCAAGTCTGTTCGTATCTAGTCTAGGCTATCTATTTTCAATTGAAGTACATGAATTGTGGCCCTTATAATTCAATTCTTACAGCAAGTTAATTAGAGTAAAAAGTTATGACATAATCAGTTTCTCAGTCAGCCAGTATCACTCTCAATTCAAGTTAGCAGTATTGGTTACGCAATTTAAATCAAGTCGTGTGTGCATTTCTTCGGCACTGTTTTCAACTTGTTGTGATGCAATCTTTATCACAATCGGAATTCAGCCAGTCAGTTTTGTCTGTAGCATTCTTACAATGCATTTCAAGTCGAAGGAGCTGCTTGACCTTTGCAAAAAAGCATGTTTTTCGAATATTTAATCCCTTTAATATTGAGCAATTTCTTAGCCAAGATGCATGTACCGTCCCAGGAAAATTTCTGATCGAATGGTGCAAGTTTGAAGAAAATCAGTTGAGCCAATTTTTCTGAAATCAATCGCATACCCATATACATACAGACAACTCATTTTTAGTATATAGGACTAGCAATCTTCGCCCCCGATGGGGGACATCTAGATAGAATCTCTGTTCTCTACCAGTATCAATAAGATGGCCAAACAAAGTCTTCACATAGTCAATAGAAAAACTGCTCAGATGAAGTGCAATGCAAAAAGAAAACATCCTAAGACAGCAAGCATCCCCCCAGTTAGCAAGCACCCCCAGATAGCAAGCACCCCCAGATAGCAGGCATCCCCAGTTAGCAAGCACCCCAGATAGCAAGCACCCCCAGATAGCAGCATCCCCAGTTAGCAAGCACCCCCAGATAGCAAGCATAGCAAGCCCCCAGATAGCAAGCACCCCAGATAGCAAGCACCCCAGATAGCAAGCACCCCAGATAGCAAGCACCCCCAGATAGCAAGCACCCCCAGATAGCAAGCACCCCCAGATAGCAAGCACCCCCAGATAGCAAGCAACCAATTGATAGCAAGTATTGATCTTTAAATAGCAAGCATCCACCGGACAATAAGTAGCAAGTGCAACAATTTCCTTAGCTTTATAATGGCTCCTTTGTGATTGGCATGACGCTTCTTTTTACGTTTAAAACTGCGTCTCCTATGTTCGACATGGCGGCTTTTTATTGTTAGACATGGTGGCTCTTCTATGTTTGACATGGTGGCTCTTCTATTTTTGACATGGTGGCTCTTCTATTTTTGACATGGTGGCTCTTCTATTTTTGACATGGTGGCTCTTTAATGTTCGACATGGTGGATCTTTAATGTTTGACATGGTGGCTCTTTAATGTTCGACATAGTGGCTCTTTAATGTTCTACATGGTGGCCCTTTATTGTTCGACATGGTGGCTCTTCTATGTTTGACATGGTGGCTCTTCTATTTTTGACATGGTGGCTCTTTAATGTTCGACATGGTGGCTCTTTAATGTTTGACAATGTGGCTCTTTAATGTTTTACATGGTGGCTCTTTAATGTTCGACATGGTGGCTCTTTAATGTTCGACATGGTGGCTCTTAAATGTTCTACATGGTGGCTCTTTAATGTTTGACATAAAGTCACATATATGTTTGACATGGTGGCTCTTTAATGTTCGACATGGTGGCTCTTTAATATTCTACATGGTGGCTCTTTAATTTTCGAAATGGTGGCTCTTTAATGTTCGACATGGTGGCTCTTTTTAATATCTGACATGGTGGCTCTTTAATGTTTGACATGGTGGCTCTTTAATGTTTGACACAGTGGCTCTTTAATGTTCGACAATGTGGCTATTTAATGTTTGACAAGGTGGCTTTTAAATGTTTGACATGGTGGCTCCTTAATGATCGAAATGGTGGCTCTTTAATGTTTGACATAAAGACACATAAATAATTGACATGGTGGCTCTTTAATGATTGACATGGTGGCTCTTTAATGTTTGGCATGGTGGCTCTTTTATATTTGGCATGGTGGCTCTTTTATGTTCGACATTGTGGCTCTTTTATGTTCAAAATGGTGGCTCTTTTATGTTTGACATGGTGGCTCTTTTATGTTCGACATGGTGGCTCTTTAATGTTCGCCATGGTGGCTCTTGTATGTTCGAAATGGTGGCTCTTTTTTGTTCTACATGGTAACTCTTTTATATTTGATACGGTGGCTTTTTAATGTCTGACATGTTGGCTCTTTTATGTTTGACATGGTGGCTCTTTAATGTTCGAAATGGTGGCTCTTTTTTGTTCTACATGATAACTCTTTTATATTTGATACGGTGGCTTTTTAATGTCTGACATGTTGGCTCTTTTATGTTTGACATGGTGGCTCTTTAATGTTCGAAAAAAGTGGCTCCTAAATGTTTGACATAGTGGCTCTTTGATGTTCTAAATAGTGGCTCTTTTATGTTTGACATGGTGGCTCTTTAATGTTCAAAATGGTGGCTCTTTAATGTTCGAAATGGTGCCTCTTAAATATTAGACATGGTGGCTCGTTTAGGTTTGACATGGTGGCTCTTTTATGTTTGACATGGTAACTCTTTAATGTTCGACATGTTTAGCAATTTTGTGTTTTAAAGGTGTTTTAATAAAAAAAATCTTTTTTGCACTACTAAGATTCGAATCCAGGTTGCTACATTAGCATTCCAGTCTGTTCGCATCAGGGCTATCTTTTTTCAATTGGAGAACATGAATTGTGGCCCTTATAATTCAATTCTTACAGCAAGTCAATTGGAATAAAAAGTTATGACATAATCAATTTCTCAGTCAGCCAGAATCAGTCTCAGTTTAAGTTGGCAATATGGTTACGCAATTTCATTCAAGTCGTGTGTGCATTGCTTTGACACTGTTTTCAACTTGTTGTGATGCAATCTTTAGCACAATCGGAATTCAGTCAGTCAGTTTTTTTTCTAGCATTCTTACAATGCATTTCAAGTCGAAAATTTGGCTTGACCTTTGCAAAAAAGCATGTTTTTTGAATATTTAATCCCTTTAACATTGAGCAATTTCTTAGCCAGGATGCATGTACCGTGCCAGGAAAATTTCTGATCAAATGGTGCAAGTTTGAAGAAAATCGGTTGAGCCAATTTTTCTGAAATCTATCGCATACCGACAGACAACTCATTTTTAGTATATAGGATTATTCCTTGCTATAAGTTTAACATTAATAGACCCTTTTTACTTTGAACCCACTCAATTTTAGCAAGTTTCATATATAAATACAAATATAAATATGTTTGATTCTAGCTAGGCTTATGTTAGAAATAGTAGTTTAATTGGGATGCTTTTACAAACACAAAACTTTACACTGTCAAAATGCCTTGCATCAAGTGATGCAAAATTTTGAGCTAATTAACTATTCCTTATATATTAGCCAATTACTAGCCGAATTATAAATTGGGCTATTCTATGCAGCCAATAAAATATGTTTCATATTACCTGGCCCCTTAAGATAGTGTAATCTTATCACTAAGATAAGATAGTGATCTTTGTGATATTCCTACATGACATTCCATGATATTCCTACATGGTCAAAATGTAAGCTAAATAGTTGTAAAAAAGTAGAAACAGAAATTTGAGAAAAAAAACTTTCTATAAATCTTAAAAATGTGAAACATTTTTATTTGACTTTTGTTGCCATGGTATCAATACGCTAAATAATTTATTTTTAATATTTGCAAAGGCATATTTTGTATAGATATATTCTATAATTTTTTATGGAAAAAACATTTTGCAAACATTTTAGATAGGCAATTTTAAGATGTGTTTTATGTAATAAAAATTTCCTTTTTTTCTAGTTATATAACTTGGACAATGGTCATCAATTATTTTTTGTATTTTTAGTCAATGCAGGTGACTTATTTTGCCCTAAGACATGTTTTTTATATAATTTGAAGTATAGGTTATTATCTAATCACATTACCATATTTTACTTGTTTTGCTTAATTTTATCAGCATTTTTTCATGTTTTACATACACTTACAAAGTTTTCAGTGTTCTTACAAACTGATTTTAAAGACTTTATTCATGTTTTTTGTGGCAGAAATAATTAAACTCGGCTCATCATATGTTGCAGAAATGAAATAAGGTTTTTTCTCTTATAATATACATTAGTGAGTCAGTTAGTAGACCAATATTGTGCATGATTTTGTGCTTTTATGACTATAAGAATCAAAGTACATGCAGTTTTAAATTATATTTATAAATATTTTTTGTGTAAAGAACTCAAAATTCTTGGAAATAAGCACTTTTTAAAACTAACTTAATCTTCAAATTAGGTGGACTTAGCTCTATTCCTTTAGAACAGAAAGTGTGTGTAACAACAAGATTATGGTTGTAACACTCAATTTCTTGGTAATAACATAGACATCCTGCTTAGACTTTTGCTTGGATCAATTAAAATATAAGTTTACATTGCATTTCAGCTAATTTAGAGTTTTTCCCATTTAGCACTAATCATGATTTGGAAAACAAATGCTCAACATCAGAAGGCATTTTGCAACAAATGGAGAAGAGAAAAAGAAAGAGAGAAAGAAGTGCAATGAAGCAAAGATTTGTTGACCATTAGCAAGTTGCAAAGCAACGATCATAGGCAAAAGAGTGCATAAGAGGGATGAGGGAAAAAAGAAGAATGGTCAACATAGTTGCCCTATTAGCCAGCAAGCCTAATGCTGCATTAGAAGTTGCTGGTCCAAATATACCTTTTGGTAGCAGTCAATCACAGGCCTAGGCTATAAATAAATAAGGTTTTAGTATGGGACAGCAAGTATAAGGATTGCAATCATGCTTGGGCGCAACCTTGGGATTCACCCGGCCGTTTCTATTGGCAACACACACATGTATGTCGCTATTGGACAGAATAGTAGTCACGTGACTGCTCTCAGCCAATAGCGACTTACATGTCTGCGTTGCCAATAGAAACGGCCGGGTGATTCCCAAGGTTGCACACGTATGATTGCAATGCAATGTTCCTTGAGGACAACCTAGATATGAACATTTTATTATCAAAGTTTGCCAAGTTAAGGCCCAGACATGTAGTAACTTTCAGCCAAACACCACTGGAAGCTTGCTGCTGCATATACCACACCAACTTCCAGAAGTAAGATTTATGAGTAGGGTAATTGCCAATCAATTAATAAAGAATAAAATACAATACAGAAATAAAATACAGAATTTACACATTATACAAGGTCTATATTTAAAATATTAGTATTCAATCTATTTAGTATTTGATCTAGTAAGGCTTTTTATTTTACTTTATTTTATTATATCTTGGATTTTCAACTCTTTTAAATAAAGATTCTTTTAAGTTCTAGCTTCTGGTAAGGCATATAAGAGTTATAATTCTAGTCTAAATCTTATTTTGAGTAAGCTAAAAATTAAATACCAAAAGGCATTATATTTTTTGAAAGAATAGGCCTACTTTATTTAAATCTAGTGTTCCACTGTAGCTGTAGCTATTCCTATGGGATCCTATGCAAATATAGTAAAATAGGTGCCTATGGTAGCTATGGATATACCTATGGTAGCTAGCTGCTCTTATGGCTATGACTACAGAAATATGGTAGTTGGTGTCACATTCTGTAGATTCCTGTAGCCATAGTTATTCTTGTTAAAAAAATGAAAAAAATATTAGAAACAGGTAGAGTAAAACAAATATACTTTGGTAACCTGTATTATCAACCTAGAAACTTATTAAACCTAAAAAAGTACAATAAAATACTAGCAAACTCTAATTTTTATTAATGTGAAAAAGTTTAACATTAGTACTTTCAGTAATGATTAAGTATTGTTGCACTGAAAAAAGACAAAATATAATCTTATAAAGGCAATCAAGTATTTCTTTTATTTTCTAACTTAATTTGCAGTTGTTTAAGTACTATGTTATCTTCTTGATTCAAAATATTTTGTTTTCTAGACTTTTTGTTAAAACTATGGCTTGGCTATGGGAACTAAGAGAATATGGTAATTTTGAGGTCCCTATGGCTATAGAATATAGAAAATTGGAATAAGCCATAGTTTTGCTTATGGCTACGGCCCATAGTCAGGAAGGTGGCCTCTGAGAAGGGTCCTTAGTGCACAATAGGGTCCTTAGTGCACAATCATGGCATACACTGAGGTCCCTAGCATATGTGGCGCATAATTGCGGCGCATAAGGTCCCTGACATGCATGAAAATTGTAATGCAAATTAACAATTTTATGTAAAATAAAGATTTGTATAGTCTAGAAAGTCAATGATAAACTTTTTATATCTTTAAAATTGACAGTAAATAAAATTAGTATAAACTATTTCTAAGAAAGTCAATTTTGCATTACTTTATTTGTAGGTATAATTTAAGTTTGTTTAAAATGAAAATATGCATAACATTTTAAAAAGACTTTTCGTACGAAGGACTAGTGTTCTGCCGTAAGGAGGGTTGGTCCATAGCCGTAACCAAAACTATGGCTTATTCCAATTCTCTGTATTCCATAGCCATAGGGACCCTTAAGTTACCATATTCCCATAGTTCCCATAGCCGTAGCCGTAGTTTTAACAAAAAGACTAAAAAATAAAATATTTTGAATCAAGACAATAACCTAGTGCTTAAACAATTGCAAATTAAATTAGAAAATAAAAGAAACACTTGATTGCCTTTGTAAGATTATATTTCGTCTTTTTTCAGAGCAACAATACTTAATCGTTACTAAAAGTTATAACACTAAACTTTTTCACATTAATAAAAATTAGAGTTTGCTAGTGTTTTATTGTACTTTTTTAGGTATATTTTATAAGTTTCTAGGTTGATTATATAGCTTACTAAAAGTATCTTTGTTTTACTCTACCTGTTTCTAATATTTTTTTTTCAATTTTTAACATTAATAACTATGGCTATGGGAATCTATGGAATGTGACAGCAACTACCATATTCCCATAGTTGTAGCTGTAAGAGCAGCTAGCTACCATAGGCATATCCGTAGCTGCCATAGGCACCTATTTTACTATATTTGCTATAGGATCCCGTAGCCATAGCTATGGCTACGGTGGAACACTACCTTTCTTAGAAAACTCTACTCGTGAAGAGTGGCGCACAAATGGTGCATAGACAGCACACAGATGGCACATAGACGGCGCACAGATTGTCCCTCCAAAATTTATTCTAGTGCACACTCTGCTCTGCCACCTTCCTGACTATGGGCTACGGCTATGGTATATGGACCCTCCTTACAGTGGAACACTTTAAATCTATATAAATTTGAATTTGGGTTTAAAGAAAAAAATCATAATCACAGATTGAAATTCCATAAGTCAGGGTCCTGGAAAAGGTTTTGTAAAACAACAATTTTATAATTACGCTTGAGATCATTACCCAGTGTCCGCATTGTCGGAATAATGCCGGAATATTATGCCAGCATCATGCCAGACTGAATGTCGCGACGAGATCCAGGCATAATGTTAGCATGAAGTGCCAGTGTAATGCTGCTTTTATGCCAACTATATGCGACTGATATGCCTGTTCAATTACGTAGTTAACCAATGTACTTCGTAGCATTGTGGCTGCATTGTTGGAATAATGCTGGCATATCATGCCAGACTGAATGTCGCGACGGGATCCAGGCATTATGTTAGCATGAAATGCCAGTGTAATGCTGCTTTTATGCCAACTATATGCGACTGATATGCCTGTTCAATTATATAGTAAACCAATGTACGCCGTAGCTTTCTGTGGCTCATAAATAATGCAATTGTTGTCCAATTATTACAATGAAGCACTTAACCCTTTTTGAACTCCACAAGGCTTTAATTAGGCTTTAGGAAATGGTACAAAAGAACTAAATACGAGTGTATTGTAAAAAAGACGGCGCAGAAAAGTATTTTTTTAACATCGAAAACAATGGTAGGAACATGTTTTTAGTTCTTTAATTCTTTTATAATTTAACTTAAATAGTAACTTAAATAGCATGGGAAAACAGAAACATAACAACATAAAAATATAAACAGAATATAGCAACAAAAACAACATACAAAAGTTATAAGCAGATACTTCTTTAAAAGATAGGGTCCCAAATACAGCAAAGAGTCTGAATTCTGTTGCCTTAAAATGAGAAAGCTTGGTATCAAATCGCCTTGGCCGTCACTGAAACTCATTTGGTATAAATTTTGCCAAAGAAATCGACTTTTCAGACAGCTCAGCCAAAGCAGTTGGGTGTAATTTACAACGAAGACAAAAACCCTTTACAGTGGAGAAAAAACTTTAACAATTGGCGAACAACTCCCAAACAAACAGAATGTTAGTAATCAACAGGGAAACCAGACTGCAAGTTTGCATTGTCAATGAGTGGCGAAATCTGCAGTTGGTTATTCTCAAGACCAGATTTGTAGTCTGCATCTGTTCTTTTAATGCCTACAAAAGTTTTGTAAACCACCCTATCTTCAGCGAAACTTCTTCAACCTTGACAGTAATTGCATCCCAGCTTCGAAGCATGTGACTTTGAATTTGCATTGTTCAAATTGAATGCTCATCTGAAATAAGAAATAATGCATGAATTGGACTTTAGATAACATGTTTATTTGGCTTTTAACTCCCACTTACAAACTTTTCTTTTTTCAATTCCCATAGTCTTCTCCTCTCCTTTCTACCACTTATATAGTTGTCTAATATATATCTATTATTCTTTTCCAATCCCTGTCTTTCCTTCTCTTAGAATCTTAGATAAACTGACTATTAAGGAAGAAAATACTTAATACTACTCAATACTTAATATTTAATATTATATACTATAGAATATTTTCCCAATTGGCATAGAATTATGTAGATAATGCTGCTCCTAGTCCTAGTCTTATCCACATAGTAAACTAATAAAATTGATTGATCTTTGTCAATATATACCATGAAAATAATGTCCCTCTTTAACAACATGCTATACTTGCAATATATAAAAATATTAAACTACACATTAACATAATACACTGCATATTAACTGCTTTTGCTATACTTAATATTGTATCAATATATCGTATTTAGACATTTAATCATGAAAATATCATGAACATTACAATATAAAAAATAAAAAATTAGAATTTAAAAAGCCATAATAAAGTCTTAAACTATGATGGAAAAAATATATTTATCACATTTTTAATATTGCTAAAAAATTGATATTCAATTTAAATTTTTTGTTTATAGAATTTGCCTTTATATATTATTATATTATATTTATTTTTTGTAGGTAACCAAATAAATCCTATTAAATCAAAATAAATTGGCACTTTATAGTTAAATTAGTAATTAAATAACAATAATATAAGATATAATGCCTAGGTTTATTTTTTGGCCATATGGGATTTTTTGGCCCCTTGAAAATCTCATTGGCAATTGGATTTTTGGCATCAGAGGCCAATCTAGCAACTTTATTTCCCTGTGCCAGTTGCCACTTTCAGAAAATGATTTTACAAGTATAATAAAAATGTTATAGGCCTATTAATCTAAGTTGATGCAAAAACAAAGTTGCAAAAATGGACAATTTCAATGTCAATTTAATACCAAGTCCCAAACTGTTTCATTCACATAGTCATATAGTGTATCCATGTTTTAATGAGCCCTAGAAATATCTAGATCCTCAAGAATGCGGGTAGTTAGGTTGCCAGTGGGCAACCAAAAATAGCCATTGGCAACTGGATTTCTAACCTTAAAAAAACCTAGGCTTTATATATATACAGAGTAAATTAAGGGCCTATTCATTAGGCCTAACTTATAAATATAAAAGGTTAAACCTTTTTTTGCCTTATACAATAATATACTATAGGCCTAGCTATGTTTATAACCTATAATTAGGCCTACAATGAATTATTATTCTGTCTATAGATATTTAGATAAGTACTTTACTATAAGTAGACCTCTTAAAGGCTTAAGTGTCCCAGTAAATAAAATAGTTAAGAAACTGGAAAAAGCCTATTGTCTGATTTCAACATTTGTTTCATTGATTTAGATAAAACTTAAAATTAGTTTTATCCTTTTTTGACAACTGAATATGTAATTGTTTGCTATTTGCAATATAAACTACAAGGAACAGTATTATATCATATCATATTTTAACAGCAATTTATACAACAAAGCAACTAAAAACTGGTGTAGGCCCTATATAAAATATGACAAGTACAATATTTCACATAGGCCTATGCCTATAGAGCCTAGGCTAGTACATTAACATATATAACTTTGTAATATCATATACAGCCTTAGAAAATTGTCAGACTGCACCCACTACTATTGCTAGAAACTAATATACAAATGCCTTGTTAGAAAAGGTATTT
Source organism: Macrostomum lignano (assembly GCA_002269645.1). Lineage (NCBI taxonomy): Eukaryota > Metazoa > Platyhelminthes > Macrostomidae > Macrostomum > Macrostomum lignano. The sequence goes on along the minus strand of NIVC01002127.1, from coordinate 86,753 downwards.
TTCTGCGCATACATATAAAAGCCAGTACAATTGATCGAGACAGACTAGGCCTAAGACAAATGAGTGTAAAAAGCATCAATTAAAAATGTGCTATATTTTTGTTCAATATTGTTTAATATTTATTATTATAACAAAAAAATAAAAACATGTATAACTACTATAGCCAAAAGATAACATAGCTTAAAATAAACCATCTAAATATTACTTGTATGACTACTATTTGTAGTCCATTCAGTATATATAAGAAACATGTACAATTCAAATTATATCAAATCGACGAAATGAACAAGCATTTGCATGCTGTATATATGCAAAAATTATGAAGACAGTAAAATTTGTCAATGGGTATCTTTGAAGACTATTATAAATTTGGGACTATTCAGGAACCTGCATAAAATCTTTTCCTTCTAAGTTTCTCAAAGTCATATTTTTAGCACTTAATGCCTTAATTGTGCCGTGGCATGCACAGGCCAAATTTATTCCAGTTTGATGCTGCGCCTAAAAAAGAAAGAATTGCTGGCAAAACTGAAAGCACTTTCAATAAATATCAAACAGATATCAATGCAACACAAATTTGGAATTTTTTTGCTTGTCAAAAATATGCTGACGCGTCAGCATAATTACGGCATAATGCTGACATCATGGACACTGGGTAGATCATGTCTAACCCCTAGCCCTAATATAGTGTTCTGCCATAAGGAGGGTCCATGTACCATAGCCGTAGCCGTAAGCAAAACTACGGCTTATTCCAATTCTCCGTATCCATAGCCGTAGGGACCTTGAAATTACCATATTCCCGTAGTTCCCATAGCCATAGCCGTAGTTTTAACAAAAAGACTAAAAAGTAAAATATTTTGAATCAAGACGATAACCTAGTGCTTAAACAACTGCAAATTAAATTAGAAAATAAAAGAAACACTCAATTGCCTTTGTAAGATTATTTTTCGTCTTTTTTCAAAGCAACAATACTTAATCGTTACTGAAAGTACTAACGCTAAATTTTTTTACATTAATAAAAATTAGAGTTTGCTAGTGTTTTATTGTACTTTTTCAGGTATATTCTATAAGTTTCTAGGTTGATAATACAGTTAACTAAATGTATATTTGTTTTACTCTACCTGTTTCTAATATTTTTATCTATTTTTAACATTAATAACTATGGCTACGGGAATCTACGGAATGTGACAGCAAATACCAGTGGCGTAGGGAGGGGGGATCAGGGGGGATGTATCCCCCCGAAGAGCCAGACCAAAACTTTTTTGTTGCACTTTTTCGCTATACATGCTACCATGTGAGCACTTTTACCTTGGTGTATCCCCCCCCCGTAGGAAATTCACCTTGGTGTATCCCCCCCGTAGGAAATTCCTGGCTACGCCCCTGGCAAATACTATATTTCCATAGTCGTAGCCGTAAGAGCAGCTAGCTACCGTAGGCATATCCGTAGCTGCCGTAGGCACCTATTTTACCGTATTTGCCGTAGGATCCCGTCATACATGCGCAACTTCTGAAATTACGCTGGCCGTGCGACTTAGTTTTCGATCAAAAATGCGACTTACCTATGTAAGAAAGCTAAACAAAGAATTGTGGGTAAACGGCAGGAGTAACTATAACCATATTTTAAAGGCTAAATGCCTCGCCAGCTAATTAGTGCAGATTTTGCGGTTTTTATTACAGCTAATCAGTATATCATAGTGGCGGCCTGAGGCAATTAGTAATGATGACAATGAGTAAAGACATGTAAAGACAAAAGTCATGATTCATGAATGTCTAGAAGTAAGTGAAGTGAATACAGTGTGGCCTATAGCTCAAGAATAATTTCACTTGCTAGACGATTTAGCATGGAAGATATTTTCTCTCTCATCCCTCATCCCTTCTCTCTTTCCTCTCCTCTCTTTCTTCCTCTCTTATCTCTTCTGTCTCCTGTCTACATTCTTATCTCTCCTCTCGTCTCTCTCCACTTCACTCTACTCTCTCATCTTATCTCTCCTCTCGTCTCTCTCCACTCAACTCTCTCATCTCATCTCTCCTCTCTTCTCTACTCTCTTATCTCTCCTCTCTTCACTCTCCTCTTATCTCGTCCTTATCCTCTCTTCTCTCGTCTACTCTCTTATCTCCTTTCTTCTCTCCTCTTTCCTCTTTCCTCTCTTTTCTGATCTCATCCATCATCATATCTTTCCTCTTTCCTCTCATCTCTCTCATCTCTCTCCTCCCTCAGCTTTTCTCTCATCTATCTTTTCTCCCATTGCATCGCTCGCCTCTCCTCTGTTTGCTTATCTCCAATCTTCTATTCCCTCTACTTTGAAGTAAGAAAATATGCACACATTTTTGCTGAAGATAAGAGGAGAGAAGAGGGCATTGAGGAGAAAGGGTAGAGAGAAAAGGGGAGAAAGGAGAGGGGAGAAGAGAGGAGAGTAAAAAGGAAAGGAGAGAGAAGAGGGAAAAGGGGGAGAGAGATAAGAGGGGAGGCAAGGTAGAGAAGAAGAGAGAGATGAGAGTTGAAGAGACACCAACCTTGCTAGTTAGAAAGTTTCAAAGAACCCGAAGGGCGAGGGCCAGATAGAGGGGCTTTGCGAGCTGGACTTTGCTGACCCCTGCTCCGGAGTTAAAGAAATCAATGGGAAACTGTTGACATAGGCTGCTGATTTCAAAGATCTTGTCTGTGGTTGAAGGCTTCTATTCTGTTTTTTTGCTCCCCTGCCACACTTGCACCTACTACCCCTTGATCGCCTCTGATTGCGACTTACTTCCCTCTTATTGCGACTTAGTTGCTCCTTTTGCGACTTACCTAACCCTTTTGCAACTTACCTAATCCTTTTTGCGACTTACCTAATCCTTTTGCGACTTGACCTAATCCTTTTTGCAACTTAGTTGCTCCTTTTGCGTCTTACCTAATCTTTTTGCGACTTACCTAATCCTTTTGCGACTTACCTAATCCTTTTTGTGACTTACCTAATCTTTTTGCGACTTGACCTAATCCTTTTTGCGACTTAGTTTCTCCTTTTGCGACTTACCTAATCTTTTTGCGACTTACCTAATCCTTTTTGCGACTTACCTAACCCTTTTGCGACTTACCTAATCCTTTTGCGACTTACCTAATCATTTGTGCAACTTAATTTGCTTCTGCTGCAACTTGTTTTTCTTTTGCTTCACCATTTTACTTCCCTATATTGCTCTTTCCTCTTGCATTTTTTCATTTTTGGTCAACTCAATTTTGCGACTTACCCTGGTCCACCACAATTTACGGTGGCCAGATCGGCCAGCTCGGCCAGCAGTTGCGCATGTAAGGATCCCGTAGCCATAGCTATGGCTATAGCGGAACACTACCCTAATATATATCAAAAAATTCTGGCATAGATAAAGAGATCTGATATACAAATAGACATATAGAGAGGCTTGGCAGCAATCTCCTAGTTTACTGCATAAAATTATTTGCCACTTTCAAAACTTTTTAGCCTACCTGCTAATTGTCCATATGGCTGCCACTGGGAGATTAAAGGCCTAGAACACAAACTACAATTGTACCTAAGGCCAATTTGAGGCCTATAGCCAAGCTTTGCGACATTGGGTTGTGCACTATTATTGACACTTTGGACTGCCCTCTAACTACTGTCAACTGTTAAAATGTGTAACTTTTTATTTTCATTTTTTATACCCAAAAATAATTTAATGCAGTAAACTAGGAGATTGCTAGCTTGGCATAGGCCTACCTTTTAACATATACACTTGGTATATTATCATAGGCCTAAGTCTAGTTATTAAAAAACTATAAATTGCAATAATTATCTAATTTATTATGTAGGTAGAGGTAGACTGGTAGAGCTAGGGGTGACAGGAGACTAGGCCTATCTTAAATTTAGAAGAAAACCTATAAATTTTACCAAATCCAAGCTAGGCCTAGGCCTAAACAAACTAAAATTAAAAAAGAAACACCCTTCTTTCCTACATTGAACTTAAGCCTTAACTTAGGCTAAAGTTAGTAAGTTAGTTAGTTAGTTAGTAAGGCAGGCAGCCAGGCAGGCCTAAAAACATGCTTGGGCGCAACCTAGGGATTCACCCGGCCGTTTTTAGGCTAAAAATAGCGTTCCGCCGTAGCCGTAGCTACGGCTACGGGATCCTACGGCAAATACGGTAAAATAGGTGCCTACGGCAGCTACGGATACGCCTACGGTAGCTAGCTGCTCTGACTACGACTACGGAAATATGGTATTTGCTGTCACATTCCGTAGATCCCGTAGCCGTAGTTATTGTGGCAGGTGGCTGCCCCTGTTTCTTTAATATTTATTTTTGCAGTTTTAAAAACTTTCAAAATTCAAAAATTGATGTTTCACGTTAAGTGCACATTTCCCAAGCCGGGACAGTTTTTTCGAAAAGTTATCACGCACCCCATCCCGCTATGGGATTTCTTTAATTCCCATCCCGTGTAAGTGTTTCCCTCCGTATGCCCCCTTTCGTATCACGCTTAATTGTATGTTTTCTTGTTACTTTGCCGTCGCTGGACCAAACGCGTATGTGTAATTTTCCTTATTCTGGTCCAGCCGCGGATTTCGCTCATTTTTTTTGCTTATATACGAGTATGTGTGGTTATATTTTTTTACCTGTTCCCCGGTTTCTGTTTCTGTTTCTGTGTTGAAGGTTTATTATTATTAGTGTGTTTTATTATTATAATTTACTCACAAACAAACACCACCTTTGTATAAGCTTTGGTTAATTCATTAATTAAATAGTCGTCGCACCGCGGCACGCCGAATCCATCTCCGTCAATAATTAAGTAATCTGTCAGATATCCTGCTCAAACCAATAAATAAAAATTAATATTCCGCCAATTTATTAATATTCATTCGTTGACATTAAGCCATAGCCTATCTTGAGTCTTTTGCCCGTGGGGCGTTAAATAACCAAGTTTTCTCAGCTCAAAGAAAGCTCAGAGACTTATTCGTTCCGTAATACGTAATTACGGTGGTGGCAGCTCTACCCTACTGAAAGTAACAAGCTCAGCAAATCGACACATTAATTTACGGTGTCTGTATCTCCGGTGTTTCATCGCTTTGAACGACCGCGCCGCTACACGACCGCTCCGCTACGACTGCAACTACCCTCCCCCCGGACTTGAGGACCCGGCTGTCGGAGTACAACAGGAGAAGGAATTTCGTTGTGATTCGTCTGCGCGTTTTTCCGGTTTTATTCGTGCGAACTCAACGCCGGCGGCAATTCAAACGAGGAATCCGCCCCACCTCACTGGTGCCTGCAAATTCAAAACAACCGTACAAGGAAAAGATTGTCCTTTTCTCCACCCCCACCTCATTATTAATGTTAAAAATAGATAAAAATATTAGAAACAGGTAGAGTAAAACAAAGATACTTTTAGTAAACTGTATTATCAACCTAGAAACTTATAAAATATACCTAAAAAAGTACAATAAAACACTAGCAAACTCTAACTTTTATTAATGTGAAAAAGTTTAGTGTTAGTACTTTAAGTAACGATTAAGTATTGTTGCTCTGAACAAAGACGAAATATAATCTTACAAAGGCAATTGAGTGTTTCTTTTATTTTCTAATTTAATTTGCAGTTGTTTAAGCACTAGGTTATCGTCTTGATTCAAATTTTTTTATTTTTTAGTCTTTTGTTAAAACTACGGCTACGGCTACGGGAACTACGGGAATATGGTAATTTCGGGGTCCCTACGGCTACGGATACGGAGAATTGGAATAAGCCGTAGTTTTGCTTACGGCTACGGCTACGGTACATGGACCCTCCTTACGGCGGAACACTACCTAAAAACAATAGATTTTTTACAAACCACGAAAAAATGGCGTCTAACGAAACACAAAAATCAACAATCACGTCATTGTCATCTTCATGCTATCGTTATGATCGTGGCTTGATAAGCAGCCTTACTTATTATGCTTAGGGCATAGCCTACTATCATCATGATTAAATCCAAAAAAATTAATTTACAAATGAAAAATGCCAAATTCGGTAGTTTTAAATTTAAAACTTTTTTATACATGTTTAAACAAAGGCTCTATGATAAAATTATCCAACAGTGACGACTATTTAAAGTCGAAAGTGGCTCTATTTATGGAGCTCAAACTAAAATAAATGTAGAGTTAAAAGTTAATGCTAGTGTACGATAACAATTTGATAAAAATTTAAATCATGGACATGCATGGCGGCATTTGATTCAAACATACTGATTTCATCGGTATCGCTGAAGTGTAGGTGGTGACGGATTATTGGCTTAATTTACTTATATTAGCTTATCGATAATGCTAAAATGGATACGTACATTATAATTGCCTGCATTTATGTCATAAAACTGTTAAAAACTGTAAAACACACTGGGAAAAAAGCTAGCGGCCCGCTAGTCGCAGCCGCCAGCGGGCCGATATCGGGCCGACTGGCGGCGTGTCACGTGATCCACCCGCGGCCCACTAGCGGCTATTTATTTATTATATAGAACTATCTGTAATAATTATGATTAAGTCGGCAATATCGCGGCAATGTTATACTTGCCGCTCCCATGCCACCAAGTTACAATATTCAAAAAACATACTTAAATGGAAACGATTAATCACTTTATACATAAAGTACGCGAAAAAAGTACATTTTTGCATAAAACAACTCTTTTTTGTGCCGCTATGTTACCGCCATGCCGCTTTCGGGCCGCTAGCTTTTTCCCAGTGGGAAGATTTAAGTTCGAAGTTCGAAGATCCCCACTATTTTTATTCTGACCAATGATTATATTACACGGGGCGTGTAGTCAAGGTGAATTGAGGTAGATGCATGGTATTAATAGCTGGCTTACACCTTACCTCAAAACACAAGTTTACAGTTTTAGTAAGTTACTTGTAAATGCAACAAAGTCAATACCTGTATATTGAACGAGGCGCAATAATTGACTTGGCTTATTTCCAAGTAGAAGAGCTCTTGTTTTATACATCCGCATATCCGTATATCCATAAGCCAGGCTTAATTATAAATTTGATGCATTTTAGTTCAACTTTTGCTTTGCAATCTGATATCTGATTAGCTTGTGAGCTTTTCTACACTATAAAATGTGCATACTGTGCGAACCATTCAAAGTATTGTAGAAATTTAGTACGAGCTAGAAGCTTATCTACGAGCGTAACTTCACGTTTCAGATGTTTTCATTTGAGGTCTCCGAGGTATATACATTTGAGGCGCCGGTGGTGACTTCTCTCAGATCAATACTGGCGCGGGTTACGGGATCCGAGTTGAAGGAGAGCTACTGCTGCCACAGCCTATCCTAGACGTCCTGCTTCTCACACCGATTTCGGTAGGGCCAGGTGCGAACCCGTCGTCGATATATATAACCTCAGAGCGCCTGTTATTGCGATTCCAGGCACTCCAGACAACGCTGGCGGGTGGACTTTGGATCGACTCAGATATCTGACGCGATTGACGCTGTGTGAGTTCGTAAGCCTTCTAAACTTTACTATGTCCGTATATGCATGCAGAATGATAATTAAAAATCAACGGCTAATCCTGTCGATATCTATTCTACATATCTGCAACTGGCGAAGGCATTATTGAGTTTGTATTAGAAAAAAACTGCGGCAGTCAGTCACATTAAACAACACATGCGAGGTTATTATTCGGACGAACAGCTCACCAATTCAAACACTATTAAGGCATGGATTGCGACAAATTTAGTCGAACGCACCACAACTCGTGTTATAATTGTTGCAAAGATGTTCAACAGCCGATGACAGCAGTGGCCGAATATTCGATTCGTTGTCCATGCGATGGAGTCTATAGGCATCTCCTGGCAGCTGCGATGTAAAACAACAGTATCGCCTAATGTAAAACACCAAGGGTTACATTGTACGTCGGCGCGGCCGTCGCACGGGTTAGTCAGCATAATTTCTATCCAGCGAAAAAAATTAGCCATACATGTAGAAGTATAAGTGAAATCAATATATTGTAGACCGATATTACATGTATTAATTATAGAGTTCAACAATATAACAAAGTCTTCTATTCGTCGGTTTGTGTTTCATTAGCTACATCAACGAGCTATTGAAGTAGAACGCTGTTGCTTCCCGGTTTAGGCACTTAGGATTGCCTTAAGTCTCGAGCCTCTTCAGTGGGAAGTTCTCTTAGCTCTCAGTAGCGTAGGTAGTGCTGCCACCAGTTCCTTCAGGTCTCGGCCTTCGGTGAGGTGAGCTTCCCGTCGGAACGAAATAAAGAAGTCAACGAACACAGCACGACGTCCAGATTTGCAGCTCAACGTAAAAGGCGTCTCGTCAGCAGCACCTGCCGGGCTTGGTTGGTGGATGGGAGGGCTGAGTTAGCCTCTCGTAGGCTTGGGGTTTGCTTTAGTAGGGTCTCAGACAGACCAATAGAAAAGAACTTATAATGCACACAGACGGGCTGACACTCAGACTCGGGAGCTCAAAAACTTAGAACTCGAGAAACCATAGACTCCTTGACAGAAACAAGGGGAGAGGGGTCCTATTTATAGCCAGGATTCACCCATGCAAAAGACCTCGCGACTCGTTCTATTTTTGGACTGACGTCACTTGAGGTCTCCGGCCAGAGTACACGCGGCTGTGACTCAGTTGCTATTTTTAGCAACATGAGTCACTCCTCTCCTTAGAGAAGGGAGGGGTCCGAAAGCACGTGATTCTCCCGGTAAACGGGACCAGCAGGTGCAGTAAACATGTTTACTGAACTTTAGGACTCGAAGAACGCAGATCGCGGGAAGCGGCCGCTTCACTTCCCGGGAAGTGACTTCCCGGGAAGCGGAAAGGGAAAGGGAAGCGGAAGCGGAAAGGGAAGCGGAAAGGGAAAGGGAAGCGGAAGCGGAAAGAGAAGCGGAAAGGGGCGGGAAGCTGACCAGCGGCAGACAGCAACCCAATGTGGGGCGAGAGCAAGGGCGACTGCTGACAAAGGGCGACGCCTAACAATAAACTAGCGACTCACTACACTATGTTGTCTTGATCTGAATCAAATTTAAGGCACAACTTATTGTTCTTTCGACAAATAAATTTGTTTTAATGATTGCACCATTCTTACGTATGTACGTGTAGTCTCGAAAATCCCAATTTATACGAGGTAGATATATTAGAGCCAATCTAATCTTCAGGGCATCTTGCAAAATAATTTGCGCAATTTTGACGAAGTTTTATCGCGAATCTTGACAATGTATCTGAGATAAAAGTATTAGGTCATTTAAATTATCATAAAACATTTTTCATGACTCATGGGTACACATCATGACATACTGAAAATTGAATTTAAGTAAACTCTTATTTTTTATCAGAGGGCATCAGAAGACAGTGTTTTGATCAGAGCCGATTTCAAGCTGCACCTCTGCATTGCCGGCATGACCAGTGACAGTCGAATCGCCTTCAGAGTTGGCAGCATTTCTAGCAGTCAGTTGTCGGCCCAGGATCAGGCATGCAAAGAGTTCGATGAGTTCCAGCAGAGTCAGGACACTGCCGCCCATGAACAGCCCCATCAGACCCCCAACACCCGCCGTTAAATCTTCGAAATTGTAAGAAATATCTTGTTTGAGTAGCGTCGAGCTCAGCTCTCCAGCGTGGATATGAAGGCGGACGATGTTCTCAGACGCTGCGTCCACCAGCTCCTTTTCGGATTCGGTGGTGCTGCTTGGACCGTACGCGGAGCTGAACAGATTGACCATCCACTCTCTACCTGGAACAAAGTACGTCTTCTGCCTGTCTTCCGTCAGTTGTTTAAATATGTTTGTCAGCTCTGTCCGGAGTCCCTGGCGCAGTGGGAACAACACGAATGTCACTGACGGCTCATAAATTCGCTCTTCGCAAGGCCTGCTAAACTGACAGTTGGACTCCATCTTACTTACTGAGTCGACCATTTCTCGAACAACAGAGCCATTGTAAAGCTTCTGGATGAAGTGAATCGCTTGCAGAACACTTTTCAACGGAATAGATGACGAGTAATAAGCATCGAGAAGGCTGGTCAGGTTGTTACAGCAAGTTACATTCCTGTCGCTGTACATTATCGGACTGTAGCCAGCAATGTAACAGTTCAAGCCCAGTTCGTGAAACATTCTGCTCAACGATTTCGCGTAGCAAGCTAAAATGTAAATTAACGGTTAACAATAAACTTCCGTTTGGTATTTGATAAAAAAGTAAAAAAACAACCTAACAGAATGAACTTACTCCCAAGACTGTAGTTATATTTGTTCCCTTTTCCCGTCTCAGCGTCGTAAATACTTTCTAGCGGTTTGTCACTGACGCACTGCTTCTTGTCCTTGGCTAGGGAGTTGACCCTCATGCTGAGACTGATCTGATGATGGAAACCCGGACTGACCGCGACGGAGGTGCTGTACTCATCCGGATAGCGACCTCGCTCGGTAAAATAAATCCTGAACCCGGACCCAATCAGCAGTTCATAGTTGATGAAGCCGAGTCCTCTGACATCGATCGTATCGTTCCCTAGCTTGAGGGTTTTATTATAAGTCGCGTCGGCGAACAAGGTTATGTCTAGGTGTCCGGCCACGTAACTAAGCAGTCTCTGGGCAGTGCTTGTCTTTGGGCGTATCGTGAAACAGTTAAGAAATTTGTAGTGACTCAGTTTGATAATGTCAACGTCAAGGACTAGATTATGCGTCACTGGCATGACAGTTGCGCCAATAATCGTCTGCTCCATCCGCATGCCCATGTTCCGACTGAGAAAGCTGTATGGAACGCTGCCAACAAAGATTTGAGCGGCTAGTCGAACCAACTCCTCTCCAGTGATGTTTGCCAGGTGTAGTACGTTCATAATGCGATTAATCTTCCAGTTGGTGTAATTTAGCTCAGCTTCTGACATCGTGGCGGAGTAGCTTGCGGATATCATCGGATAGGAGCAAATATGAATATCGGGGAATGCGAACTTTTCCAAATTTGGTGACACAGCCGTGCTCACCGGTTGACTAGCCAGGCGATTCACAGCGTCGACTAGAAGTTTCAATAGTACCGACACCACAACTAGGAATGCCAATAGCCAGAGCATTCGCACGACCCAGTGCCTGTCTCCTACCGTTCGAGACAGACCGTGAGCAGTGGACTCAGTGGCTGCCTGGCTTAGTACCGATCGCCTAGCCGACCTCCAAGATTTGTCGCAGCAACTTCTTGGCCGTCTGGATGAATTCAACGCGTCCGCAGTCATGGCTTTAGTGCAAGATAGTGATATCTGTGCGAGTCAGTTCGGACGATATAGTTAGTCAGTTAATCGGGCCAGGGATTAAACAGCTTATATAGGGAGCAGAAATCTCTCTGGTATACTTCTCTCTTGCTTCTATTTTTTACCCCAAACATTTCTCTCTCCCCTAGCTGTTATATGCTGTTTTATTAGTTGCTATGGTAACTATCGGTGGAGAGAAACAGGCCGAAGCAAGTGCAGTGGTGGCAGCGACCACTTCATCCCTGCTTAAGCAGTTTCATGACTGGGGCTTTCATGTTATATTTACCTAGTAGAATTTGTGGCACAGTGAGGCAGTCTATAATTCCAGCAATGAAAATATAGCCAATTATTTTGGCAATCGCGTGCTTGCAGGAAGAGTGAGGAAGAGAGGCCATCTATACCCTTTGTATTTCTATCCGTATTAACCTATCCCGTTATTCCGCCGGGTCGCATGCAAAGTAAACACGGAAGCATAGATTTATTGATTTAATTGTTCATTCCGTATGAGCCCTAATTCAATATTTGCTAAGTACGAGTGTTTTGCATTTCTATGCGACCAAAATTCCAACTGAGTCCGAATCAGTGTTTGAGTTGATGAATTTATCACATAAATTGTGACTTTTTGTAGATAAATTCTTCGAATCACTACAAGCAATTTGTGAAGAGAAGCAGACTTCAAGAAGAAGCTGCACGGTGAGCACCGGCCATGGGCAGAACGACTCTGCGCGGAAGATTCTACGAGTACCTGCCAGCTTAAGTCAACGACGGAGCAGCAAAGCGCCAAGCTAAGGCAGCTAAATAAGAACTGATAGCATCCAGCCTAACAAGACAACGCAACTAGCCTAGTAGTAGGAGCGGCGTATTCTCGACCCAACTCGGAACAGTTAGTGTCCTTGAGCAAGGCACTAAACTCTGCATTGCTTCAGCTCACCCAGCTACCGACAGCTCAGCCGCAGCTATTGCGCGGCGCATCTGAAGGCTGCGTACGGCTGTTCAGTCCAAGGACTGCTGGGGGTCGCCACACACACCCTCAGTTACCCCAGCTAATGCTGGGCATACAATATAACAGCTGAGTGAACTGAAGCAATGCAGTGTTAAGTGTCTTGCTCAAGGACACAAATTTTTCATAGTGGATCGGAAATCGAACCCCCCTCGACCTTTCAGTCGTGAGTCCGACGCTCTGACCACTAGGCTGCAACCCCACAACAACCCCAGCCTTTTATATTGTACAATTGCCCTTTAAGTGCTACTAGTAAGTAGTGTTACCAAAACATTAATAATTAAAATCTGTATGCAGTGGAAAAGGGCAACGCTTCTTCTGGAAGTAGCACAGAAGATTCATAATTCTTGGCTTGCCGATCATTGGCCTATATATACCGCCAATCGAATCGGTGGTGCTGCCCACAGTTTGAGGAAATAAATGAGGCATTCCCGCTATAAAAAAGCACTTCCAGTTTTCTCTACTTTTCTCTAATCTACTCGTACCAATCCGCACAAAAAAAATTATTGAACGATTCAGAAAAGAAAAATTCGCTACTTCAACTGCCTCTGAAAAATTCTCTTCCAACTGAAATGAATTTCAGGTAAAATCTACATTTGACTTTCATATCGTTAATAAAATGCTTTTTTTCAGTTTTCATTGCTTATTCTTAAAATAAGTTGGGCTCAGAAATACTGAGCCAGCGGCCCAGGCTCGATTCCCAGTGCAGTCGCATTAATGAAAGGGAATTCTGTGTGCACCCTGGCGCACTTTAAGCGACATTGTCACGCAACCGGCGAGAGGCATTACTGCCCATTCCGCCGACTGCCCTGAGCAGGCACACAGTCTCAAGGATACGTACGCAGTCATACGCACAGGCACACACTCACACAGGAGTGTACAGCGAGGCACGTACACTTCACTGTGCCTTGGGGGTTGGCCCTCAAGGCCTTTAATTGCACGAGCAGAGCCAAGCTGAGATGATATTTTAGCCCCAAATTAACAGTGACTGCACTTGGAATCGAGCGCCGTCATGGACCACTAGGCTATGGCTCTCCTTGTACAGTTTCTTATTCAATAACAAACTTGCTAATTTAAAATATTTTGCTATATTTAATTATAGTAAGCTTCTATTTTAACAAAAAATTAGCATTGAACATTGCGCAAATAGAGTTATAAAGAGAAGGCACTCTTCTGCGCAAGGGATTTTTTGCCATTGTGCTGCGATTTTGCGTCGTAAATTTTCCCGTAACCTTCAATAAAAAGCTCTCTTCTCAGCATTCTTTAGCTTTTCCGCTAAGAGAAATTGAGAATCATGAATATGTATTTACTATACACACAGGTATAGCTAATGCAGGTTGAACTCTAATCCGACTGACGGAATGAGGCTGTCCATAATAGCGTCTACTACCTGGAGCTAACAAATTATTAGCTTACTAGCATCAGTAAATCATGCATTATTGATATGCTGCGTGCTTTAGGCCCACTTAAAATCAAGTCTCATTAGCCAAATTCTCTTCAGAGCGGGCATCTATAAGAGGCTTCTTCTCGAATTCTAGTCAACAATCGCTAACTCACTTAAGCAGTGGGAGCTTATCCAAGTTCGACCGAACTTGCGGTCAACCTTTCGGTCACTGGGTATATACTACCTGAGAACGTTGAACTAATTCACTTGAGCTTCAATAGTGAATTGGGAAGGTTAGATAGTCGCCTTGAATATTCTCAACTGTCTGTCTGTCTGTCTGTCTGTCTGTCTGTCTGTCTGTCTGTCTGTCTGTCTGTCTGTCTGTCTGTCTGTCTGTCTGTCTGTCTGTCTGTCTGTCTGTCTGTCTGTCTGTCTGTCTGTCTGTCTGTCTGTCTGTCTGTCTGTCTGTCTGTCTGTCTGTCTGTCTGTCTGTCTGTCTGTCTGTCTGTCTGTCTGTCTGTCTGTCTGTCTGTCTGTCTGTCTGTCTGTCTCTGTCTGTCTGTCTCTCTGTCTGTCTGTCTGTCTGTCTGTCTGTCTGTCTTTTTTATATCCCATATATTCTCTCCAACTCTCTCACACCTTCGAGTATATCTCATTTTCCTGCCCTGTTAACTGACACAAGGCGGTGATTTGCGGCGCAATTTCCTGTCAGCGGAAGGTGCCATCTCTGAGGAGGCAGAATAAAGCTTGAATGACATAAATACATGTGGAAACAACGCAGTTGCAGATGCCAAGCAAATCTTTTTTGTGAAAGAGAATCGCAATTAGCGTCTTTTGAGGGCGTTGTTTCAAGAACTACATCACTTTTATACTATTATAGCATCGCAGGATTGCACTTTCTTTGCTTGTTTTTCTTCGCGTTTTCAAGAGGCCAGTTGCTTGTTACATGCCACCAAGCATCATGCATGTTGTTAGATGGCTCACTAGCAGCTTGTTAGTGCAGCTAAGAAGCTCGTCTATCTTTTGTAAATCACGCTCCAGTTACCAGCGTAGCTTATTTAGAAAGATTTTTTATTATGCTTTCCTTTTAGACTTGAAATTTTGTAATTCTGTATGCATCTCCACTGCTGTCTCAGGAATAGCATAAGTAAGATTTTTGTCTGAAGGAAGCGAGGTTGAAACAGTTGGCATTCCATCTGTTGTTGCGTCTGTGGCCAAAAAAGCCATTGGTTTTGAGTGCACCTGTCTATGGTAAATCGTAACTTAAGACCATAGCATAGATTAGGAGATACATACCATATTTCCCATTTATTGTGTTGTCTAGGGTCAAAGGCTCGAGGTGTCTCGTTTATTGACCGAGGCGAATATATACCATGTATCTCCCGTTTGCCCGTGAATCTCATAAAGCTCCAGGGCAGATATGTGCTTTAATTAGGCGCTAATACTTTGCTTAAACTAATTCCTGTAACAACCGGATTCTAAACATTTCAGCTGCATCAAAAATGCTACAGTTGAATGGATTAACTGTCCAGGCTGCGGAAGCCTTACCGAGATTGAGTCGTCTGGCTGGAGAATAGCTCTAGTCTTCACCATTTCAGTGCTAGCCCTGCCTAGTAACCTTCTCGTCATGCTAGTGTTCTACAATACGCCGGCCCTTCGCACTAACCAGGGCATCTACATGCTGAGCCTGGCAATCAGCGACTTCGGCTCGGGCGTGTGCTTCTTACTGTTCGCATTTCGCTACGCAGTCAGCGGATTTGGACCGGGCAGCCGGATCGAGCTGGACTTTGGCTCGTGGATCTACTACCTGATGCTGACGGCCACCCTAGTGATTACCATCGGAATCGGTTTGGACAAGCTGCACCAGATTAAGCTGCCCTACAGTTACGATAGAATGATGTCGAAGCGCAAAGTTACAGTCATCGTGTCGGCGGTTTGGACCGTGCTGGCTTTTCTCAGCTTCTTACCGACGCGTCTCGTACCCATCAGCGGTTATTACTACGAGTTCACCGCCAACACTCTGATGTTTAACACGAAATCTTGTCGAGGCCGTAACGAAGTCGACCTAAGCCTGTTCGGGTTCGAATCGGTCTAATACTGTTCATGGTGCTCATGCTGGTGATTGGCTATGGGACAATTTTTGTCATCTCGCGACGCCATGTCAACAATATCCGACGAATGCGTTTGGGCACGCAGCAGCCGGTAGCGTTGCCAGATCAAAACCCGGAACAGGGACAGAATCTTCTGAACGGTGGTCAGACTGCTCAAAACAAATGGTCGAACATGCGATCGAGTCTTCGAGGCTGGATAACCAATGCTTGCGTTATTCTCGGCTTCCTAGTCTGTTGGTTGCCGTTTTTTGCCTACAAAATCTCCATCGCACTGCGAAAGTCGAGCATCAGCGAAGGCGTGGAGTTTTGCCTGGCCTGGCTGGCCATGGGCCACACCAGCATCAACGCGGCTATTTACGGCGGCACCTACAAGCCGTTCAAAAAGGGTTTGAAACGATTTTTCCGACGTCGCAATCGAGCTGGCCGCGAGGACATGTTCCTGTCGCGGTCGCAGGCGAGGACGACTGGCGGAGCTGGCGACCGGGTGGCTGGATCGGTTGCAGCTCCGATGGGGGGCTCGGCAGACCAGAATACGGACAGGAGGCCTCGGGAGAGCTTGGAAAAGTAAATTCGAATGTAGAATGTAGTGTAGCATGTGTTTGATACGTACTATTTGGAAGACAATTTTCTCAAGATTTGACACCAATAGTTTTTCTATTTTGATCCGTTCTCACTCTGTCATGATAGAAAGATTGTTATTTTTTCCAAACAACGTCTGTTTTGTACGCATTCATGTGCATTGCTCAGGGGCTATCGGAATGAACGTGACTGCTTGATCCTCGCGGGATGCGCATGTCCATTGTCGCCTGCGTGCATGGTGTGCGTGACCAAGATGTATACTTTATCTTTTCCATTACATTTGGTACCGTTACAGTAACTGGCTTTCGAGAATATTTGTGTCCTACTTCTGAGAGAGTCTGGACCCATACTATTAACAACCTGTCGTTTTAAAATTTGTTTATCCGAACAAATTTGTTCGTTCGAAAAAGCACATTTAAGAAGACGCTTGGATGTTAAAAACTAACAAACTGCTTGAATTCTGTGACAGAATTTTTTAGTTACTTTTTGATTGTCTCTCG
>NIVC01002127.1:0-65000 GCA_002269645.1 Macrostomum lignano | reverse complement strand
CGACGAACTCAAAAAATACAAGAACAATTTCTAAATGTCGACTGAACGATCCGAGACTCTGGCTGTTCGCTCAAACAGCGCTAGTTGCAGCTTTTAGTGTCGCCTGTGTCGCTCTGCGTCTTGCTCGGCAGGAGCACTTGGCCTCTGTTAAACTGGAAAGCGACCGGGTATGAAATGAAATTCTATGGAATTATTGCGAAAGCTGATGTTACTTATCGATAATGTAACGGTTTGATAATGTGACGTGTCGATGGTGTGACGTTTGGATTGTGTGAGGTTTCTATGGTGTGACGTTCGGATGGTGTGAGGTTTCTATGGTGTGCCGTCTCAATGATGTGACGTCTCGATGGCGTGACGTCTCGATGGTGTGACGTCTCGATTTGTGATGTCTCGATGGTGTGACGTTCGGATGGTGTGAGGTTTCTATGGTGTGCCGTCTCAATGATGTGACGTTTCGATGGCGTGACGTCTCGATGGTGTAACTTCTAGATGATTTAACGTCTCGATGGTGTCACGTCTAGATGATTTGACGTCTCGATGGTGTGACGTTTCGATGGTGTGACGTCTCGATGGTGTGACGTCTAGATGATTTTACGTCTTGATGTTGTGACGTTTCGATGGTGTGACGTCTCGATGGTGTGATGTCTCGATGATGTGACGTCTCGATTGTGTGACGTCTCGATGGTGTGACGTCTCGATGGTGTGACGTCTCGATGGTGCGACGTCTTGGTGATGTGATGTTGCGATTTTGTGACGTTTTTGATGGTATGATGTTTTGATTTTGTGTCATTTCGATGGTGTAGCATCTTGATGATGTGACGTTTTAGGGGTATTACATTTACATGCAAATTACAGTTATCTACATTTTCGATGTGCGACTTTACGTGGAATTCGAATAATAAGTGGTATCGATAGTGAATGTAGTTCTTCATCTGAACTAATCCAAACGCGAAATAATTCTAAATTGATCATATGCTCCACTAATTTTATTTTTCTCAATACATGTAGTAGTCGATGACGGATTTTCTACTATTTCATACATTTCATATCATTTCATTCAGGCATGGATGCGACTTGTGTTTCAAACCAAGCTAATGGACGTGTGTCATTCAACGGTGGGCAAAAGAAGACTCGACAATGGTTGTCTGCAAGGAACGGATTACGTCACCACGGGTGAGAGTTGCCGGGAGCAAAGATGACAATTCTGTTAAACTGCCTAATCCGCATCATAACCTCATCTACTGACTAAGCAACATAAACCATCCACTAAACAGCCAAATTAATCCTCTAAACTACTCAACCCATGCTTTGTGTTGCAATAAACTACCCAGATCCATCCACTACACTACCCTTTCGATCAACAACTGCACCTAAAATCAGCCCCATCACCTTGCTAAAAAACCGAATGAATTACTGTTCACCTTCCCAATTCAGGCCACAGTTTCGGACCCCTAACAGAAGATAGCATCAAGCCTTCAGCAAGAGGCTACTCGATGCGCAACAGGTCTAAAGAATTTGCACAGCTTCATCACGATGGCCAGATGGCGAAACTAATTATTAATCATCTGGGAGTGTATCGAGTATTTGCACAGGTGAGTTGGTTTTTGCTGAGCTGTTAATTAGAAATGAATTTTTTCAAGTTTCGACAGAATTACCATATTTATAAATTCGTACGACGGAACTGGCTATATAATAATTACGACACAGCTTGGGTTGCCCCAAAATTAAAGCCCACCTCAGGGGATGTTCATAACACACCTCAGGGACTTCATAGCACAACCTCAGAGGCTCATAACACACCTTCAGGCAGCCCATAACACAACTCAGACAGCTCCTCATAACACACCTCAGAGGGCCCATAACACACCCCATGGAGTCCATAACAGTAACACACTTCAGGGAGTCCATAACACACTTCAGATGGCTCATTACACACCTCAGAGGGCCCATAACACACCTCAGAGTCCATAACACGCCTCAGGGAGTCCATAAAACCTCAGGGAGTCCATAACACATCTCAGGCTCAGGAAGCCCATAACACACCTCAGGGAGTCCATAACACACCTCAGGTAGAACATCACACACCTTCTTCGCATTAATTGATTTCATTTAATAAGCTGCTTTTATCTTGGACTAAGGCTAATTGAAATCATTTCGAATCATCAAATTTTCTCAGGTTACATTCCGCGACGACATCACAGATATGCCAGTGGAGACTTCCATTCAATTAAACAACAACAATTGGATCCACTGCGAGCAGAGCCATCTGGCTGGCGCCTTCACTAAATGCATTCTGTACGGCGTTAGGCGGCTTAAAAAGAACGACAAGCTGACATTTGTCTGCATCGACAAATTTCGAAAAATTCCGTCTTGCCAAATCAGACGTTTTTCTACATAGAGCGCCTGCAGTTTGGTTGAATCTTTATATACCAAAACATCTTTTCCAATAAGTAACTCCTCGATAGTATAGTGGTCAGTATCTCCGCCTGTCACGTGGAAGGCCCGGGTTCGATTCCCGGTCGGGGAGAAACTTTTTACCAGCCTGAAATATTAATTAATATTAATTGTTAATTAGTTTTAATCGAGTTGCCCCTTATCTGTTTTTGCAGTACGTAGGCATCGAAATTTATTTTGTCTTCAATTTTAATAATTATTTAATGTCAAAAATACCAGCTATTGTAAATAACCGATATGTATCGTAGTAAGCTTTGTACAAAAGGAACAATAAAATTCAGACAAAAAACGACTCAGGTGGTTTAATTCAGTCCAATGGCTGATCAGTAATTAAAGGCGTTAAAGTCATTGAATGAAGCGAAATGTATTTGACTCAATTATTTAGGATATCATAGTCGACAATTTGTGATTTACTAATTAAGGTTATTAATTACAAGGGATGAGTGCAGCAAGTTAACCAAATTTAGTAAGTAATAAAATACAGAATGCTCAGCGAAATTTAAAGTACTTTACTCTAGATAAAATTTTAATTAAATGTATTATTAAGGTATTTAGACAATGTTATTTGTTTATATGAAGATTTAATTCTTTTCACACAACTAACTTATCGAAAACAAATATTTAAGCGAATATTTTGAATTGGCGCCAAAACTAATTTGGTTTTAACGAACCGCAAAAATTTGAATTTAAGACAAAAGTACGACAACTCGACGTGAACTGAAATCCCAATACACACTTTTTATAATTTCCTTTTGATAACGACGTCAACAAAGAATAATATCTTGGCGCCAATTTAAATTTTGAAACACGAGATTAGTTTTAATTATTACGACAGACAAATATAAATAGCTTTTTAATAATACAACTTGGTGAGTCTTATATTCCCAGAAAAAGCAATAAGTAAAATACAGGATTAACAATGCGAATCAAGAGGTAGAAAATCACTAGCGATTTCTACACCCTAAAGCTTCTGAAAGAAATAATAATGCATGCGGTCAAGGAAAAGCGACAAATAGATCGGCTAATAAAACGGAGTGGATAAACAAATAAATTTAGCTCAGTTCACTCGAAAAAATTATAAATTTTGAATGAGGTGAGAGTAAAGAATTAAGCAACTAAAATAGTTTATACTAAGAATAACAATTCAATTTACAAAACAGGCAGTGTAGTTTTTAATCTATTATTGATTATGTTTAGAAAACTATAAGTCAGAACTCGAACTTAAACGGTGATCAGTTTATTTACTCCTAAAAAGTAACACGCAGTAAAAAACGACAGAATTTCTCAGTATTGTTTTAGCGACATAAAATATTTACAGATGCATGCAATTCTTGCTCAGAACATGTGACACAAGAATCGAGCAATCACAAGTTACTGTAGTACTACATAGAAAACAAAATAAAGCAATTATTGCAAACCAAGAGTTCAACTCGTTATCATTGTAGTATACAAAGCAATCTTTACAACTTATTTTGCATTAGCCTTCAATTAAAAGAAACTAAAAAACCATGTTATTCTACTTACAGTAAGTAGCTGAACTAGCGTTTTTTGTTATATTTTAGTCTATCAAGATATTATCTAGCAGAAATCCGAACAAATATGTAATCAAGCGCAATTATTTAAATCCTTGCTGCCAAGCGTCACTATGAAAAGATCACAATTAACAGTTTAGTTTTAGTCAACTGCTTCAATAGGGCGCGAAATGACCGCCGCCTCTGTGATAGTTTCCGCCTCCGCCTCCGCCTCGACCTCGATGGTGCCAGAAGCCGCGGCCGCCACCTCGTCCTCGATGAAAGCCTCGCTCTGGTGGCCCGCCACCGCCACCACGACGTACTGGCGCAAAATGCGGTGGGAAATTCGGCGGATGCTGATGATGCTGGTGCTGCATAAACGGAAACTGACTATTATTAGGCTGTCCATAGGGCATCATAGGCGGTTGATGATGATGATGAGGCTGAGGATGCTGAGGTGGCGGTGGCGGAGGAGGCGGTGAATAGCCTTCAACACTTGGCCAGCTAGTACTATAGACATCCAGCGTCTGCTGCTGCTGTTGCTGAGGCTCCATCGACCAATAGCTTGGCAGAGTTGCTGTTGGCGATGCGTCGACAAGATAATCAGCTGGCACTGAGGTTGAATAAGCTGCCACAGGGACGTCGTCTACTGGCAGCGGCATAGGCGGCTGATGCTGCTGCTGCTGCTGCTGCGACGGCGGCGGAGGCGGCGGCGGAGGCGGAGGCGGCGGCGGAGGCGGCGGTGGTGGCGGAGGCGGCGGAGTGTCGCTACCGTCAGCCGGCGTAGCTAAAGAAGGCGCCGCTGGCTGAGACGGTGGAGGCGGCGGCGGCGGAGGAGGCGGCGGCTGCTGCTGTTGAATACCACCGACCACCGAGTCGTAATAGTCTGGCTCGCCACCGCTACTGGGCGTCGGACTGGGCACTTCCGACGGCGATAGAGGAGGCGACGGATTTTTCGACGTTTCGTAGGACACCGCGGATTGTTGGTGATGATGCTGATGAGGCTGCTGATGTTGTTCGCCCCGAGATTTCACTATGATTGCCAGCAGCAGGTGGGGCCGATCTTCGCTTAAGCCTGCGAGTAATTAAATTGTATTTGGAATTTTCTCACCGTTACTCACGGTTCTGGATTATTGGACTGGGGGTGGGGATTCTGGGACTGAGGATGGGGATTCTGGGACTAAGGATGGGGATTCTTGGATTGAGGATGGGGATTCTGGGACTGAGGATGGGGATTATTGGACTGGGGGTGGGGATTCTGGGACTGAGGATGGGGATTCTGGGACTGAGGTTGGGGATTCTATAGGACTGAGGATGGGGATTCTTGGACTGAGGATGGGGATTCTATAGGACTGAGGATGGGGATTCTTGGATTGAGGATGGGGATTTTTGGACTGAGGATGGGGATTCTTGGACTGAGGATGGGGATTCTATAGGACTGAGGATGGGGATTCTTAGACTGAGGATGGGGATTCTATAGGACTGAGGATGGGGATTCTTAGACTGAGGATGAGGATTCTTGGACTGAGGATGGGGATTCTTAGACTGAGGATGGGGATTCTTGGACTGAGGATGGGGATTTTTGGACTGAGGATGGGGATTCTTGGACTGAGGATGGGGATTTTTGGACTGAGGATGGGGATTCTTGGACTGAGGATGGGGATTCTATAGGACTGAGGATGGGGATTCTTAGACTGAGGATGGGGATTCTATAGGACTGAGGATGGGGATTCTTAGACTGAGGATGAGGATTCTTGGACTGAGGATGGGGATTCTTAGACTGAGGATGGTGATTCTTGGACTGAGGATGGGGATTCTTGGACTGAGGATGGGGATTCTTGGACTGAGGATGGGGATTCTTGGACTGAGGATGGGGATTCTTAGACTGAGGATGGGGATTCTGGGACTGAGGATGGGGATTCTATAGGACTGAGGATGGGGATTCTGGGACTGAGGATGTGATTCTAGGCCTAGGACTGAGGATGGGGATTCTATAGGACTGATAATGGGGATTCTTGGACTGAGGATGAGGATTCTGGGATTGAGAATGGGGATTTTTGGTCTGTGGACTTCCGATTGGGAGCTTGCATGTGGCGATAATGAGATCTACAATTGGGATCGAAATCCATACATTTGAAAAAGTTGGATTCTAAGAAACCCAGAAAAATTAAACGAAACGCAACGCAACCTACCTGGGCCTTTGAAAGGCAGAAGCACGGAGGGTACGGGAGCTTTGGCAGGCAGGGCGTACAGATAAAAATCCTTCACGTGAGGCGGCTTGTTCACGCACACGGCAACAATGTCTTTCACGACTAGAGCTTGGTGAAGGCCAAGGTAGGACTGCTTGTGCGGCTGCGTTAATGGGAGCATTTTTGCTGAATTAATTCTTACTGTAAAATATACCCTATCATCAAACCAGTCATTAGTTAATATTAACTATGACCCAATTATCAAACTGGTCATTAGTTATGACCCAATCATCAATCTGGTCATTAGATATGATCCAATTATAAAACCGGTCATTAGTTATGACCCATTTATCAAACTGGTCATTAGTTATATTCTAATTATAAAACCTGTCCTTGGTTGTGACTCAATCATTAAACCCGTCATTAGTTATGACCCAATCATTAAACCAATCATTGGATATGACCCAATCATCAAACTGGTCATTAGTTATGACCCAATCATCAAACTGGTCATTAGTTATGACCCAATCATCAAACTGGTCATTAGTTATGACCCAATCATCAAACTGGTCATTAGTTATGACCCAATCATCAAAATGGTCATTAGTTATGACCCAATCATCAAACTGTGACTATATATAACTTATGAACCAATTATCAAATTAATCGCTAGTTATGAACCAATCATAAAACCGGTGATTATATATGACCCAATCATCAAACTGGTCATTAGTTATGACCCAATCATCAAACTGGTCATTAGTTATGACCCAATCATCAAACTGGTCATTATTTATGACCCAATCATCAAACTGGTCATTAGTTATGACCCAATCATCAAAATGGTCATTAGTTATGACCCAATCATCAAACCGTGACTATATATAACTTATGAACCAATTATCAAACCAATCGCTAGTTATGAACCAATCATAAAACCGGTTATTATATATGACCCAATCATTAAATAGCTCATTAGTTATGACCCAATCATCAATCTGGTCATTAGTTATATTCTAATTATAAAACCTGTCCTTGTTTGTGACTCAATCATTAAACCCGTAATTAGTTATGACCTAAACATTAAACCGGCCATTTTTATGGTACAATACAATAGTCTAAACGGTCATTAGTTATAACTTAAAAATCAATTTCTATCACTAACCCAGAAAAGTGATATTTTACAGACTCACCTGTCCATCTGGCACGCAGCTAAGCACCAATATATCTCTAGTACCAACTCTTTGCATCTGTTTAAGATAATCAAAACAGGTACTCCTAGCCAAACGGCCTTTCAGCATAAGCCGCCGATCCGCAGGAAAATGGCCGACAATTCGCCTAGGATTCGTGCAGTCGGCGCCGCTGACCGGATAGGCTCGAAGTCGGAATTCTCCCGCCTGACTGTCGGCTATGCCGGACCAAACGTGTCGACGCGGTGGCTGCTGCTGCTGCTGAGCCACCCCAGCAATTCGCTTGCTAAGCTGCTGCCTAGCCAGAGCCTCGCGGCTATCGGCATTAATATTCTTCCCAGCTTCCTTCTCGTCATCTTCGTCGTCGACAAGATCCATGGGATCGGCGTCGTCAGGCTGTTGTTCGACGACAGGTGTTGCTTGACCGACTGACGACTTCTCGGTGTTGCCATCCGCTGAAGGTTCGTCTGCGACAGCTGCGGTTGTGTAGTATGAATGATATGGTATGCCGTCTGATGAAGCTGGCGGAGGCTGAGGCACCGATGCGACTGCGCGATCGTCGTCGTATTGCAAGCCGCTGCGACGTAAAGGCTGTCTGAGGAGCTTCTGCGATTGGTTGGAGAGGCTTGGCTTTGAAGTACTGCGGCAGAAGTGTATGGCGGAATTGCGCTGATAGGGGCTGGGGATCTGGGAGGCTGGCACTGCAACTGAGGATCTGGGAGGCTGGCCCAGCAACTGAGGATCCGGGAGGCGGGCCCAGCAACTGAGGATCTGGGAGGCGGGCCCAGCAACTGAGGATCTGGGAGGCGGGCCCAGCAACTGAGGATCCGGGAGGCGGGCCCAGCAACTGAGGATCTGGGAAGCTGGCCCAGAAACTGAGGATCTGGGAAGCTGGCCCAGAAACTGAGGATCTGGGAAGCTGGCCCTGCAACTGAGGATCTGGGAGGCTGGCTCATCAACTGAGGATCTGGGAGGCTGGCCCAGCAACTGAGGATCTGGGAGGCTGGCCCAGCAACTGAGGATCTGGGAGGCTGGCCTTGCAACTGAGGATCTGGGAGGCTGGCACTGCAACTGAGTATTCGGGAGGCTGGCCCAGCAACTGAGGATCTGGGACAACAGCCGGCACACACTACAGAGCCAGTGGAGACTCAAACCTCAGGCTCAGGCGATCCAGTCTGGCAAATGCGGCAGTTCATATCCGGCCACTTGTGCTCTGAATGTCGAGGCGTCGTGTCGCTAAAGATCTCAGCCAGCACGTCAATCTGCGGAGGCGAGGCCGCATCAGTATTGGACTTAGCGGAGCCCGCGGGGGCGTCCTGTGCACGACGGCCAGAGGAACCGGCGCCTTTACCACCTGAGTTTAGTCAGACAGGTTATTTGGTTGCAATAAGTTTTTGAATAGGTGAATAAGTGAAATATGCAGGCGGGGAAATTTAGAAGAAAACCAACAAACTAGAAGTGTCAAGTAGGCATCAACAGAAGCATAATCGATAAACAAATAAAAGACACTAGGAAAGATACCAAGGACACAATAAGACGGATACCAAGGACACAATAAGACAGATACCAAGGACACAATAAGACATGCCAAGGACACAATAAGACAGATACCAAGGACACACTAAGACAGATACCAAGGACACAATAAGACAGATACCAAGGACACACAAAGACAGATACCAAGGACACACTAAGACAGATACCAAGGACACAATAAGACAGATACCAAGGACACACTAAGACATACCAAGGACACACAAAGACAGACACGAAGGACACAATAAGACAGATACCAAGACACACTAAGACATACCAAGGACACACAAAGACAGATACCAAGGACACACTAAGACATACCAAGGACACACTAAGACATACCAAGGACACAATAAGACAGATACCAAGGACACACTTAGACATACCAAGGACACAATAAGACAGATACCAAGGATACACTAAGACAGATACCAAGGACACAATAAGACAGATACCAAGGATACACTAAGACATACCAAGGACACACAAAGACAGATACCAAGGATACACTAAGACATACCAAGGACACACAAAGACAGATACCAAGGACACACTAAGACATACCAAGGACACACAAAGACAGATACCAAGGACACACTAAGACATACCAAGGACACACTAAGACATGCCAAGGACACACTAAGACAGATACCAAGGACACACTAAGACATACCAAGGACACACAAAGACAGATACCAAGGACACACTAAGACATACCAAGGACACACTAAGACATACCAAGGACACACAAAGACAGATACCAAGGACACACTAAGACATACCAAGGACACAATAAGACATGCCAAGGACACAATAAGACAGATACCAAGGACACAATAAGACAGATACCAAGGACACAATAAGACAGATACCAAGGACACAATAAGACAGATACCAAGGACACAATAAGACAGATACCAAGGACACAATAAGACAGATACCAAGGACACACAAAGACAGATACCAAGGACACACTAAGACATACCAAGGACACACTAAGACATACCAAGGACACAATAAGACATGCCAAGGACACAATAAGACAGATACCAAGGACACACTAAGACATACCAAGGACACAATAAGACATACCAAGGACACAATAAGACAGATACCAAGGACACAATAAGACAGATACCAAGGACACACTAAGACATACCAAGGACACAATAAGACAGATACCAAGGACACACTAAGACATACCAAGGACACAATAAGACAGACACGAAGGACACAATAAGACAGATACCAAGGACACACTAAGACATACCAAGGACACACAAAGACAGATACCAAGGACACACTAAGACATACCAAGGACACACTAAGACATACCAAGGACACACTAAGACAGATACCAAGGACACACCAAGACATACCATGGACAAGAACATATAAATCCATTCGATCACTAACCATCGCTAACAGCCGCCTTACTAGTAGACGGTTTGCTTAGTTGCTGCTGGCCGCTACTAGAAGAATCAGATCTAGGCAAGAAGCTGATCTTCTTCGAGCCGCTGGAATTCCTGCCGCCACGGCCGGCGCCGCCTCCGTAGGTTGCGCTTGAGGTTTCATAGAAAGACGCCGCGCCGTGAGACTGTTTTGTTGGCGATGACAATTTTTGTGGCGACAGCAATTGAGATTGCTGCTGCTGATTATGATGAGGCACTGCTTGCTGCAGATGGAGTTGCAGATTCTGAGACTGTTGATGTTGATCATCATAAGCGTAGCCGTGCTCGGGAGTGCCTGCGAATTCATCAACTTGATACATTATACATGTATCAGTTACTTTGGTGGATGATTGAACCCTCTACCTTAGTGCCCATATGGTGGGTGAAAGACCTCTCTTAGTCGTCCTAAGGTGGGTGATAGAACCCTCTCTCTTAGTCCTACTATGGTGGGTGAAAGACCTCTCTTTGTCATCCTATGGTGGGTGATAGAGCCCTCTCTTAGTACTTCTATGGTGGGTGATAGAACCCTCTCTCTTAGTCCTTCTATGGTGGGTGATAGAGCCCTCTCTTAGTCCTTCTATGGTGGGTGATAGAGCCCTCTCTTAGTCCTTCTATGGTGGGTGATAGAACCCTCTCTTAGTCCTTCTATGGTGGGTGATAGAACCCTCTCTTAGTCCCCCTACGGTGGGTAATAGAACCCTCACACTTACTTTTCTAGTGGGTAATAGAGTCCTCTCTTAGTCTTCCTTTGGTGGGTGACATTATCTGATGAATCCAATGAAATTCCCAATGGTTTTTTAAAGTAGATGTAGACATGCTTTTTAAATTATCCATTGACTAAAAATGAGAATACATTTAGAAATCTACACTAACCGGGACTCGGATTCCGTCGCAGTCTGAGACACGACTCGCATCGAAATGAATTCACAGTCGAACTATCTTTATCGCCTCCAACTTTATTATTACTAACATTAGCAAGCAGGTGACTAACGCAGTCCCGATGAAACCAGTCTGAACAGCCTGGACAGCAGATCAAACCGGAACCATTCACTGATGGAGGATTTGAGCACTGACAACCAAGCCGGCGAAGATGCTGGTGACCCGGAGATTTGCTAGATGAACTCACCGCTGCAGCTGACACAGGCGGTTTTACACTGCCACCAATTGTGGAGCTGACACTACTGGTCAGCATAGCAGATAATCGCCTTATATAATGTTCTAGATATGCCAACTGAGACTTTGGGTTAACCTTTTACAATTGCAGCTTTCAGTTAAACTTAACTTGGGTTAGAGATGGCTGTAACAATAAGATCAGAGTGCATTATGAATTTTCCTAGGTTTTATGACAATATTCAAATAGAAATAAATGTATATTGCCAGTTTCAGAACAGGGGCAACTTTAGGTGCCAGGTTTTTTATGCCATGTGCCCACACTGCCCATGTTCTCATTGAGATAGTGAGAGCTAAAGTAAAGATGAATGCTTTTACCTTCAATCTGTAGGCAGCTTATAAGTCCCTAGGATTGAAGACTCAAACAACAGAGATTTTTTGACATTACATATACGCATACATGCCCAAATTCAAAATTTCACCAAGCCATGCAACTTACTTTTTGACCAAAAATGCAACTTACCTATGAAAGAAATCCTAAATCAAAATTAATATACTTTTAGATAAACTGCAAGAGTAATTATGACTGTATTACTAGGGCTAAATGCCTCATCATCTAATTAGTAATGCATCTATTTTTTCAGGTTGGCATTTTTGCTACTTACCTAGGCAAGACCTCTCACCAACCAGATAAAATTGGCAGGGTCAGCCAAGTGTTAAGCATGTATTTACATACACATTCTGTGATTGAGGTAATAACTTCTATAACTATTAATATACTCGTATATACTCGTATATATATATATATATATATATATATATATATATATATATATATATATATATCTATTGTTTTATACTTATTCAATTCAAATTTGATTTAACTAAAAGAACCAAAAACTTTATAGCAAGATCAATTAAAGTCAAAGGCTTAGAATAAAAAGAGAATACTAATTTTGTTGCTTTTAGCAATAGCTAGGCCTAATCTTTCCTAGTATTCTTGTAGGTATAATACAGCAGTCCTCAACCTATTTTTTCAGGCAACCTTAATTTATTCACTTGCATCATTTTTTTGTTTGTGACCCCTTTTATAATCAATATAATGCATCATTTAGCATGACATATTATTATTTATTGGTGCTGCAACCCCTAGAAAATGGTCAGGCAACCCCAACGGGAGTTGCAGCCTATAGGTTCAGAACCACTGGTATAATATATAATATTATATAGGCCCTATTAAAAATATTTCTGTGACTAAGGTCATACATGCCCAACACCCGTCCGATCTGTCTGAACCACATGGGTGAAATGGCCACCGGCTGAGGTAAGTTGCAAAATTGAAAATGGGAAAAATGAAAAATTGGGAGAAGAAAGAAAGGAGAGGAAGAGAAAAGGAAAAGAAAGGAAGAAGAGAGAGAGAGAAAGAGGAAAGAGAAAGAGAAAAAAAGAGAACATAGGAACTAAGTAGCAATTAGGAGGAACTAAGTCGCAATTGGGAGGAACTAAGTCATAATCGGGAGGAACTAAGTTGCAATTGGGAGGAACTAAGTCACAATCGGGAGGAACTAAGTTGCAATCAGGAGGAACTAAGTTGCAATTGGGAGGAACTAAGTCGCAATTGGGAGGAACTAAGTCGCAATCGGGAGGAACTAAGTTGCAATCAGGAGGAACTAAGTCGCAATCGGGAAGAACTAAGTCGCAATCAGGAGGAACTAAGTCGCAATCAGGAGGAACTAAGTCAGAATCGGGAAGAACTAAGTCGCAATTGGGAGGAACTAAGTTGCAATTGGGAGGAACTAAGTTGCAATCGGGAGATTTTTTGCCTGTCCTCTAGGCGTTGTAGTAGTGTATCCAGGCATTGTATATATGGCAAATTTTTGAAGGCATGATACATAGAAGGCTCCAATTTGTGTGCAGCACAATGGTGTTGGAAGAAATTGTTTCTTGCCCATGGTTTTAGCAAACTTGTAAGTCCAACTCTACTTCCTGTCATCACAGATGCTTTATCTGTTGTAACGTCCTGTGGGTTGTTGCATTTGCAAGAATCTCAATTTTTGCATTCTGCATAGATAGATCTCTATTAGAAGCAACCTCTGGATTTTGCACCTCTGGATTTTGTATTCTGTGTGGGATGGTGGTGTTTCTAGTTCTCTTGAATGTGCTGCAGCTGCACTATCACCTGATCCCTAGGCTATAAATTTTATTCTAATATTCAATGCGCACCAGAATAATCATTAACTTTTCCAAGAGTTACACGACCAAGTTTCCATTGTATAAAGAGCAATGGCTTTCGCTCTTTAGCTGCAGAAAGGGGGCACTGGTTGATAGAATAGTCTTCATGGCCTTTTTTATCCCATTCACATGTAGGATTCAGTGTATGAGGGCTGAGCAATAAGTTTCTGGGTGTGCATAGTTGAGAGGCAGCTGACAAAATCTGACACCATAGGTGTCAAGTACATTATATAAGTACAATATTTGTAAAGTTTCAAACACACTGGTCATATATAGCCAGTGTAGCATCCCAAACCAAGCTAGCATAGCCACCCTATCTATCAAATTCACAATGGAGCTCAATAGGAGTCATTTTAGAGCAATGATTTACTACCATTTTAAAAGTGGTTTGCGGCAGCAAGAAAGTCTTGAGCGATTGCGAGGAGCTTTTGGGGATGAAGCACCATCTAGATCCACCGTTTTTGACTGGTTTGCTGAATTTTGATGTGGCAGGCAGAGTCTGGATGATAAGGAGCGCAGCAGCTTGTCTGTCTCCACAACAACTGAGGATAATGTTGCTGCTGTCCAGGCCATGGTTGAGGATGATGCCCGAGTGACTGGCCCAGATAGAGGCAGAGGTGGGTATTTCATCAGGATCCATCAGGACAATCCTGCATTCACATCTCAACCTGAGCAAGATTTCTGCATGCTAGGTGCCTCATCAGCTGACTCCGGAGCAGAAAGAGGCTCGAGTGACCTGGTGCCGCACTATGCTCAACAGATTCAATGGAGGCAGCTCAAACTTGGTCTGGGATATTGTCAGTGGTGACGAGTCCTGGATCCATAGTTTCGCCCCAGAGACTAAGCAGCAGTTGGCCCAGTGGACTCCAGTTGGCAGCACCCCACCATCCAAGCTTCGGTGAGAGTGCAGTGTGGCAAAGCAGATGGTGGCCATTTTTGTGGCAAAAACTGGTCATCTGGCCACAGTTCCACTTGTGCAGCAGCACACAGTCACTGGTGACTAGTACGCCAATGTTTGCCTGCCAGAAGTGCTGAGCACTCTCTCTAGGCATCGCCAAAGGACTCGAGCTTGGGGCATCCTTCTCTATCACAA
Source organism: Macrostomum lignano (assembly GCA_002269645.1). Lineage (NCBI taxonomy): Eukaryota > Metazoa > Platyhelminthes > Macrostomidae > Macrostomum > Macrostomum lignano. Next base: position 50,234 of record NIVC01002127.1, on the reverse strand, counting down.
CAATGCCCCGGCCCACAAGGCTTGACAGGTGGCAGAGTTCCTGGCCGGAGAGCTCATTCAAGAGCTCGGTCATCCACCCTACAGCCCTGACCTGGCCCCCTGTTTCCACAAATCAAGCGCAGGATGCGTGAAATCCACTATGGATCATTAGAAGCTGCAATGGAGGCTTTCATTCGGCATGTGGAAGAGGTGCCTGCTTTAGATTGGTCCAGCTATTTCAGCAAGTGGTAAAGTACATAAAAATTTACATCGAATCTGCTGGAAAGTACTTTGAAAAAATGTAACTGTTTTTTCTCTTAAACTATTTCTGTCTGGGCACATCTGGAAACTTATTGCTTAGCCCTCATATAGTCAGGTGCAGGTCTATCTTTAAATGAAGTATATAATGACTCAAAGAATATACACCTATATATATATATGTGTGTATGAGTGCACGAGTGTACATATACAAGTTAGTTTGCTAGACATATACAGTACAGTATGTAGACCATAGTCAGGAAGGTGGCAGTTTGGTCGGAAAATTCCGGCGCACACAAGCCCTTTTTGGGCACACAACGGCGCACAACGGCGCACAGCGGCGCGCCACAACAGCGCACAGCGGCGCACTGGCGCACAGCGGCGCACACCAGAGGACACCGGCGCATGGCGGCGCGGCGCAGCGGGCGCCGCGCCACATGCAGCGTTACCCTTGTGGCGATCCCATGTAACGATGTAAGTCGTTACTTGTTACAGTACACTATTCACTGTTCTATCTAATGTAACACTGCATTCTACCAAAAAATAAAAAATAAAATAAAATATTTTCCTTTTCCTTTTTACCTTTGTTTTTGCCATTTGCTTACTTTTTATGTTTGTTTTGTTTTAAAAATTAGAAATTAAATTAAATTTTTTTTTAATTTCTATTTTCGGTTTAACGATCTTAATTTCTCATAATATAATATAGATAGCCCGTAACCATATATATTTTAAAAAAAAATATATTTTTTTACTTTGAATGCCTGTACCATAGTAATAACTATAAGAAATATTAGGGGTAGGGTTTATTGAAAATATTGGCGCACAAAATTTGTTGCTATGTTGTAAAAAAAGGTCTTTTATTGTCGCAAGGCAGGTAGTGGCGGGCGCACAACGGCGCACACGAGGGTTTTTGTGTCGGCGCACGGCGCACAATTTTGGGAGAGGCCAAAATTTGTTCCGGCGCACACTTTGCCACCTTCCTGACTATGGTATGTAGAGAATATAGCCTACAGGGTACAGGCTACAATGCAGTTTAGTACAATGCTACATAAGTGAATGATAAATCAATCAGTAAGTAAGGGCAGGAGAAAGGGAAGAGAAATGAGGTACTTCCATGTTTCAATAAGCACAAACATGCACAAGGCGTGCTAACCCCCCCCCCCTGGTCCTTCAGTGTGGTGGTACATAGGTAAGTCGCAAATCTGGACAAAACTAAGTTGCACTAAACGGGTGAAATTTTGAGGTTGGGCATGTATGATCTAAAATATAGTAAATTGTGGTAAAATTTGGAATAGCTATTATATTTATTGAGATATCAGTAGAATATTACTTATAAGTTATATTCTAGTTATTAGTAGGGACCCTAAAGAATTTATTGTTATTCTCAATTTTTAGGGACTAGGACCATAGCTAGTAACAAGGTCCCTAACATAGGCCTAGGCCCTAGGCTCTAGTCTAATTAGGCTTAGGCCTAGTAATAGTAATTTCCTTAAAAGCTCCCTAGGCTACTGCCTAGGCTAGGGTCCAAGGAAATTCCATAAGGCTGATATCCTTTAGGCCTACTTAGTTAGCTAGTCGAGTCCTAGGCCATATTTTTTCCTAAATTTGCCTTTAACTTTAGGACCCTTATTGAAGTCTCTAAAATGAAGGTAAAATTAGTTCATTAATATTATATTATATTCATATCATTGGCTTTTAATTTTAATTACTTAAACCTACAGTTAAAATTAGACTTAGAGGCATACCTAGTGCAATAGCTCGGGATACTGGCATAATGCTAGGGCCTATTTTCTGGGGAATTTTCTTAGGCCTGCAGAATTGGATTTCTGCCTCAAATGTCAGGCGCAGATGGCACAGAGCAAGCTATCTACCTATATTTATATACTGACATATAGATTAGAGGAGCCATTACTAGTAGTAGTAGTAGTAAGTTTGGCTCAGGCAAGAAGCCTGTTTGGCCAGTATATGTCAGTGTATTTAATATTAATATTATTTCAATAGAATGGGATCTGTGCGGCGAGTTTTACAATAATATAGTATTTGAAAGGGCGCCAATTTTTTTTTTCTACGAAACTTCAAAAATCTTTAACGGCAAACAAAGCAAAAAGTATTTAAGTAAGGAATTAAAAGACAAGTATGGTGTCACTTGAATTCGTAGGTGATAAAAATAAGTTTATATGTATTAATCAGACAAAAAAATCAGATAAAAGGATTGCTGGCAATTATTAGGCATTAAATATGAAGGGTATTTTTGAAGCAAATATGTAAGAAAGAAATAACCAAAAATAGAGTGCTTAAACAAAAATAAGGCGCGATTAGAAAAAGAAAATTTTTACATAAATAAACGCGTAATACGGGATAGATTGCTAGCGCTATATAATACATTGATTAAAAAGAACTATTGTACACGTACAGTGATCAAGGCCTTGAAAACTAAAATTGGGATTTATTGGGCAACTCGTAAAAATGCCGAAGTTAAAAAGTTTGTTTTCAACAAAGTTTTAAAGATATGAAAAATACTGGGGCTAACTGCAAGCTTAGGTTTGAACAAATGTTTTTAACTGTTTTTATTTTCACTAGGAATAACAAAACATTCCTTCATAGCAAATTTTCTTTTACAGTATCTATTTGAGAACATATTTGATTTATACGGGAATTTTCAACCAACTCGTCTAGGAGACCCAAGGTACATCTGAAATCCGTTCCCTTATTCACTCGCAAGTTTTTCTATTATTTAATATTCGTAAAATGATTTTAGGAATTCAACTGATGTTTCCAAAGCTAGTCATTTTTGTTTTTCTTACCTATGCGTCCATTATAGTGTGTCTTTACCTTTTATTTTTGAACGCTAAATAAACAGATTAACCGCCTTGCGATGTACTTACTTTCAATGTGTCCATTTGGCTACATGGTATCTGCAGCGAATTTGATGTATTTGATCATTGTGCTTTACAACTGGTGAGGAAGATCTGCATTTCTCAGTTTTATCTGAGTTTCCTGAAATTTACATTTAAATTAAAAAAGGCCCCCATGGACTTTAAAGTTTTTAATAAATGTATTAGGCTAAGTGGTACAATATTTTTGTAAATTATAACACACGTAGTGAATAACATTTAACAAAAATAATTAGCCCTTGTTAAATTTTTCGGTGTAACGTTTTAGTGTTTTGTGGTTTCTTCAACTAAAGATATGCATGTACATGTTTGTACTGATTTACATGCATTTACATGCAGTGGCTAAAATAGTTCTAGAATTACAAGTGAGGCTATCAACATGTTACTATTTCTTTTTTATTATAATTTATTTATTTCCAAGAGTTAATTTCAAACTCTAAAGTGCTGTATTATTAACCTGATGTATTTTTACTATTTTAGTGACAGATGATAACGTTTCCTATCACAAGCACTAATTCCTTAAAATATTCAATAGGATGTACTTTTGACTAAGAAACTTGATTGTTTTGTTTTGATATGCACTTTTTATAATTTGTCTTGCCTCTTGTTTCAGAATCGATCGAATCGACTATTCTGCAATTGCAATTTACCCTGTGTGCAGCTTTTAAGAATTAAGGGCCTAATCAGAAGACATAAATAGCTTCAAGAATTCCGATTTTTTTATATTTTGACTTCTTAAACCGATTGATTTTGATGCCGTGTCAAGGATAAACATCCTATTGTGCAAAATATTAATCATTATTACTTTTAGTAGAAATATATTTGACTGATAAGATAAAAAAGTTACATAATCTTAAAGACGATTTTGCCGGACTATTTGCCTATTGGAAGTAGTACATTGTGAATTTCTATTTTACATACAAAATAGCATGTAAATCCGAAATAAATAGGAAGATAGGTCGAATATTATTACAGCGGCGGATTCGCAAAACTTTAAACAATTTTTCGATATTAAATACAGCGAAATTACCGCAGATGCCAATAAAACTTTTATCTATGAGACCTTTGATTACCACCTTAGAGAAGAATTAAGATTGAGGTACCCGTGCCCCCCCCCAAATTAAATGCCCCCCCCCCTCAAATGAAGTGGCGCCCCTCAAATGAAATGCCGGCCCCTCAAATGAAATGGCGATTCCAAAGATGCGGACCCCATGGGAAAATCCTGGATAAACGTTAAAAAATTTCAAGTTGTACTTTTACTAATTTATAGGATATGGTTGAGAGTCGAGACTCAGACTCAGACTCTAGCTCAGACTCGATTCATATTACACACTCGAATATGACTTTTTGGAAGTCTAGAAGGTGAGAAGTTAAGATTTGCTGCAGGAGTTAGAAAGCTTTCAGAGGTTGAATTCCTGCATTGATTTATATTTCTTGTTCAGTAGAGAGGCTGTCAATGAGAGAATGCTTAATGGTTGATGCTCTCGAATATCTGCTCACTCGAGACTTTTATTTTCCATAAATTATACTTCATGACTTTATTATCATCATATTCTCAAAGGGTGGCCTGGATTGCGTTATTTTATTTGCCCAGAAATTTCTGCAAGCCATTTTGTTTCTATAGACGGCAATCCATGTCCAGTGGAAACGCGTACGTCTGACTCTGTGCATGAAAATTTGACCTCCGGGTTGTTGTGCGATTCACACTTAAATGTCACCCTCTTTTTGCTCTTATGTTTGAAACTACAAATTGTATCAACAAGCGTGACCTACATGTATATGTCAGATTGTCATTTGTAGTGATTTATTACTCTCACCTGTCCATGCAATCACCCATTACCCCTGCACTGATCCCGCAGTGACTCATCCTAAGCCACATTCCTAGACACCCTTTTTCCAGCCAATTAACGTACGGCTCGATGGTGACGTCACCATGTGACTCTCATGTGGCCTATAAATATAATAAGTTGCTTCGGCCCGTCCTCGAGCAAACCTCGCCATCGTCACCCCAATTGATCAGCTAGCTTGTCCCTGAGCTTTGAAAATCTTCACCATTGTGATCGATTCCCCCCCCCCCCGACAGGGGCGCCACCAAGAGGCAGGGGCGCCCACCAAGAGACAGGGGCGCCGACCAAGAGACAGGGGCGCCCACCAAGGAACAGGGGCGCCACCAAGGAACAGGGGCGCCCACCAAGAGACAGGGGCGCCCACCAAGAGACAGGGGCGCCCACCAAGAGACAGGGGCGCCGACCAAGAGACAGGGGCGCCCACCAAGGAACAGGGGCGCCACCAAGGAACAGGGGCGCCCACCAAGAGACAGGGGCGCCCACCAAGAGACAGGGGCGCCCACCAAGAAACAGTGGCGTCCACCAAGAGACAGGAGCGCCAACCCAAGAGACAGGGACGCCCACCAAAAGACAGGGGCGCCCACCAATAAACAGGGGCGTCACCAAGAGACAGTGGCGTCCACCAAGAGACAGGAGCGCCAATTCAAGAGACAGGGGCGCCCACCAAGGAACAGGGGCGCCACCAAGGAACAGGGGCGCCCACCAAGAGACAGGGGCGCCCACCAAGAGACAGGGGCGCCCACCAAGGAACAGGGGCGCCACCAAGGAACAGGGGCGCCCACCAAGAGACAGGGGCGCCGACCAAGAGACAGGGGCGCCCACCAAGGAACAGGGGTGCCACCAAGGAACAGGGGCGCCCACCAAGAGACAGGGACGCCCACCAAAAGACAGGGGTGCCCACCAATAAACAGGGGCGCCACCAAGACGCCAGATATTGGTGCCCGATAGGTTTGTGGTACCTTTGATTCAAAAAAAATTCCTTCGTACGCCACTGATAGTGGGAGTCTGTGGGTGTCTTAATTTTGTACATGTATTTTTAACGCATTTACATTATCTAAAACAGAAGCTGTTACACAAGTATCGATCGTACATGAGTTTCTGGCGACAGTATAGCTTTATTCGGCGACAAACTTCTCGTTCCCTGCATGGATTACCGACAACACTATACCTACTTGTTTTATGAATACATGCGAATCGGCTTAGCTACGATCGTACATGTATATTGCAGCAGATTAAGAATAGAGCTTATACTACAGCTAGCGTACTTGTACATGTAAATCTAGGAAAGCAATTTTCATGAAGGATTAACATTTGTAGGAAATGAAAAACAAATAATAATCAAAAATACTTGCTGGCATGTACTTTTCCTAATGCAGTATAGAATATGTAGATCTTAAACTATTAAAATGAATTCCAGTTTTTAACCATGGAGGAAAGAATAGAATGGAGTGCTAATCTGAGCCAGTTATTTTTATCTCGCTCGATCTTAACTTTTAACATCCCTTTCCCCCCGTTCCTTCCTATTGGCTGAGAGCATATTTTGATGCGAGCTCGTACTATGCTGGGACATACCTTTCAGAGGGGAACAGAAAAGAAAACGAGACGAAAAATACTTTGTCTATGGCAGTCACGAGCCAATAGGAAAGAACGGGGGGAAAGGGATGTTAAAAGTTAAGATCGAGCGAGACAAAAATAACTGGCTCAGATTAGCACTTCACTCTATTCTTTCCTCCATGGGATCAACGCGACTTTAATTTAATTACTTAATACATGCATAATATTTAATGTGCTTCTATTCAATAAATATAAATTCTGATTATATTGGACTTGATGAACAATTATCAGACAAAGAGGGTCATAAAATGTAAGAAATTGCATAATACAATGGAAAAAAATCTAATGAAAACCCGGCCTCCAATAAATCAATCAACTGCAGAAACCCCACAGTCCGATTAATATTCGGCATGTGAATAAAATTAGGATGAACTGAACACCTGCAGTCTGCTATTCATAAAGTCAGCCAACACCAGCTGCTCGCGCGGACCTCCCGTCACCACCGCCAGACCCCATGGTCTGTTGAATCTGCCGTCTCCACTGCCGCTCACGCCCGGAGTCCCCAGAGTCCACAGCAGCGACCCGTCGTCTGCAGCCACCGCTCGCACTGAGTGACCAGCGAATTCACTCACGAACAGGCGGCCTCTGCTGTCGACGGCCACATCGGCTGGACCACCAAACTGTCGTAGGCCGGAACGCTGAGTCGGGAAAGAGGCCACCAGCTGCTGGGTGTCGATGCGCACTCTGTGCACCTGCTTGTGCTTCCAGTCTCTCACCAGGATGCAGTTGTCGTGAGTCACCAGGTTACCCAGTCGAGCATCAGGAAGCTGAGACAGCGTGATGACCGTCTCCATCTGCCAAGTCGTTTTGCTGAATGCAGCAATTTTGTTTCCACTGGACACAAACACGGAGGCTGCGTTGCCGCCGATTCCACAGATGTCACCGAAGCCCACGATGTGTGGGCGGACTCGACGTACCTCGCAACCGCTTAGGTCCGTCACTGTCACTGCGTCACGCTGAGCAATGAAAAGCAGCTGACGGTCGCAGTGAAGTCCACGGATGATATTCTTCAAGTCGATGTTGCAGTGGCATCGCAACTTCTGTGAGCCGTCCACCGACAGCACCAGTAGGTGGTCTCTGTCGGAAAAGTATGATTGTCAAGATGCAGGGTTGAGGCAGAGCCTCGCTGCCGTCTCTCGCTGAGTCGGCACGAACCACACGGCCTGAGCGGTCACCAACGAATCCGCTGGTGTCGCTGCACACAGCCAGACACCGAACATCGCCATCCAGCTTCACCTCGTGACTGAAGACCATCGGTTCCAACATTCTCTCTCTCTCTCAGCAGCGTCTATTTCCTCGGATGTCGCGTTCACCGCAGCGTCTCTCGACCAGTCACCGTCTTCACTACGTCCCGCACAAATGCCGACCACCCGCTCGAGCTGGCCCAGAAGCCGCAGCTACAGCTCCTCATTGTCGCTCTGGTCGCTGAGCAGGCGCTCTGACCTCTCAAAGTCGGCCTCCAAGTCTCCAAGCGATTCGTGCATGGACTCGACCAGGCGAAGCAGCTCCGCCATGTCGCCTGCAGCCTCCGCCGTGGCCACCTCCTGCTTGTAGCTGGGAGACGCCCTCGAGGTCCCGCTCGCACACACGCACTGCCTCAAGCACACCTGAGAGCTGGCCCGTCACCTTGCTACGAAACGAGTCGATGTGTTGCTGTACCAAATCGAATTTGTGATTGACCTCTTGCAGCTGCTGTTGGATGTCGAGAGCGAGACGACGCAGCGACTCAGCGTCTTGTCTTGGTTGCAGCAGCGCTGCACGGCCAGCTGCACCTGCTGCGCCTTGTGACTCTTGTGACTCTTGTGACTCTTGTGACTCTTGTGACTCTTTTGAGTCATGTGAGTCTTGTGACTCCTGTGAGTAGGCACGCAGCAGCTCTTCGACCTCCTCCTTGAGCTTGAATAGATTGGCCACATCGACACTGAGGTGTTGACTGCACATGTGGCAGCGGGAGAACGGAGCCACACCGACTGCAGCTTGGTCGCAGATGATGCAGAGAGAATTTGGGGTAGCGGGAGGCGCGTCCGAAATCGAGCTGTCGCTGGAGTCTCCAAGGCTCATTGCAACACCGCAGGTCTTGAAATCTTATTTCTTTAAAAAACGAAAACTGAATTGTTTTCGCACAGGTCTAGCTTTTATGTACGCAAGCGGCAGCTGCAGCATGGGTGGGGGCGCACAGTTTACATTGGCATAGGGCAGGTGACAGTTCGCAGCCCAGAGACCGCATCTGCCTGCTGGAGAGGGCAATTAGAGGGCATTCTGCCTACTGCGTTATCTGACGCACCTGTGCTCTTGGCTCTGTGCGAGGCCTGGAAGGTCTGGAGGACTGGAAGATCACTTTTGCCAGCAAGGTCTGATCCATCAGTTGCTTATGCATTATGGGCACTGGCCCAGTGACATTGGCCCAGTGACATTGGCCCAGTGACATTGGCCCAGTGACATTGGCCCAGTGACATTGGCCCAGTGACATTGGCCCAGTGACATTGGCCCAGTGACATTGGCTCAGTGACATTAACCCAGTGACATTCACTCAGATGCTGTTTAGCTTTAGGTAATGCAATCGTTACTCTCTGAGTAAGGTGTGTTAGACACGCCGGGGGGTGCCGCTGTACATATCGCTGTACTTTGGCGGGGGTTGAGGTCTGGGGGTGTTGGCCGCGCCAGCCAGCTAAAGCCTCTGCACCCGGCCCGGCTTGTCTCCGTCGCCATTTCTCAATTTTTTGCTCAGCCACCGCCATGAGTGCCAGCCCAAAGCGACTAAACGTGCACCAACTCAAGGCTGAGCTGCGAAACAGAGGCCTGCCTACTACGGGCCGCAAACAACAGCTCGCCGAGCGCTTGTCTACTGCACTCGGTTTAGAGCAAGCTGACGAAGACTTAAACAACTCCGAGATGACTTCTTCTCCGGACGCCGAGGACGGCATCGGCAGCCCGGGCGAGGCGCCTCCGGGGCGGGGAGCGACCGGCTGGCGGCGCTGCGACAGGAGGTGGAGCTGCCCGAACTGCAAGTCCTGGAAGGCCATCGTCAGGATCTTCAGCAACAGCTTCACACTCAGCAGCACTTGACGGCTCAGCTCCAACCAGCATCATCATCAGGTGAGCAAAACTCACATGCCTTGAGCCAATAGGAAGGAACGAGGGGGAAAGGGATGTTAAAAGTTAAGATTAGCACTCCATTCTATTCTTTCCTCCATGTTTTGAACAGATTCCAATTTTGATTAGGCCTGAATCCCGGGATAACTATTGTCCGGGATTCGAAAATCCCGGGATTGACCCAGGGACCACTACCCGATCTCGCTTTGCAATAATTCAAAGATCCATTCTCGAGTACTAGTATTTGCAGCTGAAATACTGCAGAAATACGAGTAAATCACAACCCAGTTATCCTACTTTGATTTCTTAATCTTTTGAGCATGCAGACTAGTAAGTAGAAGGCTATAGGGCTGCAGGGACACAAAACAGAAGCTGTTAGCAGGTCGCAAGGGTATTTAAGGTGTAATAATGTATAACTAATTTAAGCAGTCCCTCCTTCAAAACTCGATCCTTGGCCGTAGTTGGGATTAGAACAGTGGGACCTTGCTATCGGACCACAACCAGAGCTACATGTACCAATTCTCTATCTAGGGGGGGTGCCTGGGGAGGGTGAGGTCTGATCCCATTCTGCCCAAGGACCACTAGGAACACTTCTAGTAGTCCTTGCTTCTACCCTGGTACGGTATCAGTACCTGGGGCCATAGCTCTGTATGCTATCATCCCCCAGGTTAGATCACAATCAAGTGTGATTTTCCTGAGCTGATACTGGCATGTAACAAAGCACGTATATTACACCAGCCAGTACATCACACTCCAATTCCGAGCTCACTGTCAGTTTCTTGTTAGCAAAATATTTTAGTGTGTTCTATCTTTATCATTAAAAGCCCTTTAAAATCAGGTTAGCTGGCTTCGTGAACCAAAATTGCACCAACAAAATTTAAGGAACCTTTTCGATCCCTGGATCCAGGCTCAATTCGTCGGGATCCCAGGATTGGCATAGTCCGGGATATCCCGATCGTGAGAATCCCGGGATTGGCAAAACCCGGGATTTTGTATTCCTTAATCTGTAGGCTGCAACTATGGATGTAGTGGGTTTGTCTCAATTCTAAAAGTATTTTTACACAAAAGTTTAATCATAATACTAATTGATATTATTATTATACGTCTCGCTGGAGGAGACATAGATCTGTTCGTACGAGCCCAACCTCAAGAGCCAGAACTCCGAGTGGCAGTCGAAAAGCTTTGCCCAGTCATCGAGACCATCGGTTCTGCGGCGAAGATGATGATGATGATGATGATGATGATGATGATGACAGTTTGGAATTATTCTCATCCACCGCGTTCCTGAGGGCAAAAACATCAACCAACAGAACTATCGGAGCTTCATAATTCATCATCTTTGGCCTGTCCTGCGCAAGAAGTGGCCACAGACCCTGGCAATTGGTCCACTCCTTCTGCACGGCAATGCTAGCTCGCACACCGCACTCACTGTGCAGGACCTACTGCGGGACTACCAGAGGGAGGTTCTGCTCATCCTGTCATCCTCCTTACTCTCCAAAGACTTCATATTCTCAGTGTGATTTCGACGTCTTCCCAAAGCTCAAAAACCAGCTTTGAGGGCGTCGGTTTTACTGCCTAGACCTGCCTGTTCAGCGTGATCCGCCGCATTGCAAATCCGGCGCTGCTGACGGCATCTAGAAGTTGCCTGGCAGCTGGGAACGCACGATTCAAACCAATAAAAGTTATTTTGAGTGACTTTGAGCAGTTCGTTGTTCTGACAACTCGTTTGTTGAAAATAAATAAGTGTTAGCTGAAACTTTTGGGATGACCATCGTTAGAGCAGATTTTGGAAAAAAATTTACCTCATGGGCCAGAACCTACTAGCTCATGGTTACGGGCCATGGATATGAGAGAAAAATAAGAGGGAATAAAGTGAGAAGAAAGAGGAGAGAAAAGATGGGAGAGGAAGAGAAGCGAGAATAGGGGGGAGGAGAGAATTGAGAAGAGTGAAGAAAAGAGTGGAAAGAGAGAAGGAAGCTGAGAAGAGGACATTGAGCGGGCCGGACTGGATGTTTTGAAGTTTCTGGGTCGCAGTTCTGGAGACATATGGCCTTGTGTCTAAAATCAATCCGACGTTTCAACGTCTCTAGAAGATGTATCATCATAAAACGATGTACTGTAAAAAGACATCTACTGTATTTGTCGGCGACAGACGTCGGAATGCTGCACAGGATACACACACGTGAGCATACATTTATACTTCAAGAGGCCATTTTTTGTTTGTAAACGGACACAAGCCGACAGAAAAAAATAATTAACGTTCATTATATTTACGCTCTTTATCGACATGAAACCAAATATGCGAGGTAATATATAGATATTGCTGGTATTGCAATTTTTTAATCTCGAAAGAGACGATACACATTTATAGCCTGCAGGGAAAGATGAACACTAGATGACGCGTTTAAGCGCACAATAACCACGTACAAAAACAATATCATCACCCCGAACATGTCGTAGTAGGTGCGCGCAGAAGTCTGGCGAGTAGTGCCATAAGAAATAAACGAATAATGCTTGGTGAGTAAGCCTGTCTAATAACAATAAATTAAGTTGCAGCGGCTTTGACATATTTTAGCTACTAAACACTTCCGCCTGAAAAAAAACGTAAAATATAGTATTAATATTAAGGTCGCAAATATAATAAGAATTATAACAGTGCAGTATAACTGTAATATTTTATTGGGACAAAATCACGCACCAAAATTTGCAAAAAAACTCAGACTTCGAAGCAGCAAAAACTAATCTGATCGGCATTTATTCAAGGAAGCCGGAAATTTCCTTTGCCATGATCTTTTTACATTACTCCGACGAATGACAACGTTTTACGTCGGCCAAACGTCGTTGTGATGTAAAAGTACTTTTTTTCCAATCATGCCGATAAGCGTCGGAAACGACAAGGCAACGCTTGAAAAAAAGACATCAACAACTTCTATAACAAATTTTAATCCAAAAACAACATAATAATATTGGACAAAAACACGACTGAACAGAACACAAGCCAAAACAAATATTAAGACGAATCTATACACTCAATTTTATGCCTTGAATCACGGTTTTGGGTGGTGCAACGTCTGCCCGTCTGTGCAAGGAACAATTGCTGACCTTTTCGCGGGCTATTGCTAGCAAACATTTTGAAAAGACATTAGCAAAATACCAAAAAACAGACTGCGAAAGCAACAGAAAGATTGCCGCATAGTAGACATGTTTAAGAAAAAAATTGTCAAGCAAATTCATTTAGAAAGTTTCACAGAATTGAACAGAAAAATCTCAGAAAAGTTAGACAACACAGAAAATTAACAGTATGAAGTTTGCACAATTCTTGTACTCAGAGACAAACAAAAATTAAAACGGGTACCCAAAGACCATTGACTGTTTATTGTTGACCATTGAAACACGTTGAGTGCGCAAAAAAACAAAGTTTTATCACTAAGACAGCAAAACAGCGGATAAATGTAAACCATATTCCACAATCACATCGAGAACAGCAACCGCTAACTAAAAATTACATTAGCTACCGCTAGTGACACTGCGTGCTCAAGATTGTTATAATAAAACTTTAACTTGGTCTGAACCGATTGAACATTGATTTGAGCAATCTTGACCCGCAGAGGGAGTTACTAGCGACAATGTGAACCGTCTCAATAAAGATAGCTATACTTTAGTGAGTAGCAAGCACTTCATCTGAACCGAAGCTGAACAAGTCTGCATTTTCCCAAGGCTTTCAGACTGGGTTATTAATCAATATTGGGCATTGATCGTCATCCTCAAATTAAATTAATTCCGTCCAAGCGTCAAGCAACCACTACAAATGCCGAGTCGAGATTAATCTATTTCTCAAAATTACTATTTGCTAGGTATGGCTATCTATATATGAAAACTCCTCTTAGGGGCATTAAAGCCTTAATATATTCTGTTATAGGAAAATCCAGAGATATTACTATCGACCCAGGATCTGGCCAAACTAACAAAATTTTGGGGACAGCACGAACCTTGCATAGAATTCCATCAATAGAAACTCAGCCAGTCAGTTAACTCAATCAAGCCCTGGACTGTTGCAGCAGTCTGTCGAGTTTGTCCTCGATGCGGGCTAGACGAGACTCCATCTCTCGACTGCGACTCTGCACGGTGGTCAAGCTGGTCATCATAAACGCCTGATTGCGATGCATCTCCGTCAGGCTAACCGAGCTGTCAGCTAGACGCTTCTGATCGCCTCGAAGGTCTCGGATCCGGTGAATCGAGTGTAAAAGTCTTCGTTGGTGTTTCAACGTTTTGCCTGTGTTGCCAGCCTTTTTGTACTTGTAGGACAGCCAGCCCTCTTTAAGGATGTTTGCCGCCGCGTGTTTCACCTGTTTGTCCAGCTCAATATCGATGACAAAGTTGTGCACGTATTTTTCTGCCCGAGACAGTTCGAGTTTGCGGGCGAGCACCGCAACGACCAGAGCCGTGACGCCGGTGCCAAAGAGGCCTGTGTGCAGTTTTAGACAGAAGTACTTTAGCTTAGTTGCTCGTAGTTTTTGGAGACTAGGAAATCAGCCATACTCATTTACCTGATCCTTGAGCACGCAGATGCCCGCGGGTACATACGAGACACTTTTCTCAGGGTACACTGAGACCAATTGGCTTTCTATCGTCAGAAATCTATTTACCCTACGCCTTGTTGGTGGGTCACCTTACAGCGGTCGGTAATGTGGCTCTTAGTGAACGAATTGATAGAACAGGCTTAATGGTAAAGTCTTTTGTGAGGAGACCAAAAAGTGTCATTAAGTGATACTATGGACATTGTGATCATAATAAACTGTTGGTAAAGTGTTAGTAATTGTCATTCATACCCATGTCACTTTGTCGATCAAGAATTACCAAATATACCGAATCATTCGTCGATTGCGTTTCAAGCTTAATTGTTTTTTACAACGCGTGGGCAGTATGGAAGAAGGTCTGACTCATACATAGCTTACTAAGTTAGCTTTTTTATTCTTCATATGCCAGATTTGCGCCCCTAATCCAATTTGAGCAAGCACTTTGTAAGCTAACAACTCCTGCATGCTTGTCAGTGTTACATGCAGATTTTACTATTCATTCCAGCAAGCTGTCCTACATTCGCGACGCAACATTTTCATGTTGTTGCAGGTTCATGTTAATCCGATCAAGCTATCTATACATGCCGATCGAACTTTGTAAATAGAATCGAGCGTATTGGACAACCAAATTTGGTATGCTTTAGTAGCTAAGTAGGCTGCCAAAATTGCGCTATCCGATTCATGCCTTAGATTTGCTTTGATTAAAAGCTTTTTTGACACTTAGAGCGGCGGAGCGTTAAGTTGATACTTTTGAGACTCTTAATAATTTTTGGAAAACAAAACAACCATAGTGTCTTTTGCTAATGTCGGTGCCTAGATAATTCCTAAAACTCTTCACGCTGTCGATTAGTGCGTTATTCGTGCAGAAGGGCGCCTCAAACAGGAATTAATAAATGTAGCAATAATAATTGCAACCTGGCGAAACGCCTTAGGCGACATCGTCCCGCAACCAGCGCTGAGGGAATTCCACCCATTCCGCTGACTCGTGAGCACATTTCGTACAAGCGCGCAGTCGAGCACTCATACACACGCTCACACAGGGTGCACAGGGGTCCTGACTTTCTAATATTCAGGCATGTACACTTTGTGCCTTGGAGGTTTTGGCACAAGCCCCAAATGAATGTGGCTTAGTAAGAATTCAAACCAGGGGTTCGTTGTTCGTAAGTTAGGCGAATTTACCGCTAGGCAACTCTGCCCCACTCAAACAGTCACCAATTTTTCCTAGAAACTACTAGGAGTATTCGATAGTTCAGCTTCGTGGTCATACGCCGCGGACTTTGGACTGGATGATTCTACCACAGATTTAAACTCGAAAGGCCGGAATCCCTTGGCCTAATTTTTTACTTACCAGTGAGCACGGCAATGCCTCGACCGCAGTAAGACGCCGGTACAATGTCGCCGTATCCAACAGTTAGAAATGTGATGGCCGTCATCCACATGCTGTTTAGAAAGTTCCTGTGCTCCTGGCCGTGGTACATCTCGCAGGCGCGAACTGCCCAAGATGCCCAGATGAACAGGAACAGAGCCATTACTGTTAGAACGTACTCTGGATAGAGATTCATCAAGGATTTGAAGATGAACCGGAAGTTAAAGTGGATCCTATTCAAAGCGCCCAGACTCTGCGATGAAGCGTCCTGGTACAGGCGACTGTGCAGCATCATGACTCGGCAGACCAGATAGAATCTTAGAAACATGGGCAGACTGAAGATTACGTCGATAGGAATCACCTGAGCAGAGCAGGAAACGATTTTTTGTTAATTAATCGGTAAAAAGGCTGTAACTATCAGTTAATCAGTAAAGTCCCTACTAAAGCGGATTTGAGCTTGTATTTATACTAGCCGTAGCTCGAATTATGCATATACCGATGCGGATATGAAAGCAAACTATGAATCAAAGTCCTAAAAGTTCCTACTCAACATGCAAATAACTCCTTGACTTCACTCACTGGAGTGACTTGTATATTATTAAACAACATAACTTACCTGAAGCAGTCGCACTCTCTTGGTGTCATCGTACACCAGCATCTGGACTTCGTGCTGTCCTGGTATCGGGTGCACGGCACACACCAGCAGCTCAAGAGCGAGATGGAAACCTCGCGACATAGTGATGGCTAGCCGCCAGTCATCGATGGAGTTATCAATCATGAATACCTTGATGTCCAAGTAGTGGTACCAGGTGATAAAGCCAAGAAGAATGGCCGTGGTAATGCTAATTAGACTCTTCACGATGATAGATCCGGGCTGGCCTTTGTTGAACACGTTCGCCATGCACAACTCGGTTTCAACAATCATTAGCACGATGCCAAGCATGGCAAAGAATAAGCTCAAATCGGCGATTAGCTTCCGCCTAACGAACAGCTCCTTCCGACGGGCCAAACGAGCGCCAACATTCTCGTATTTGTAGGTCTTAGGCTGCTCGCCGACAGACGAACCGTAGCTGCTGCCATTCATGCTGCCGCCTTTGCCGACTAAAGGTATGCCGGGGTCCTCGACTATACTGCTGCCCTGCGCCTTGCCGCTCATGCCAACTCAACAATGCAGCCGCTGCAGCTAATGTGTGGGCTCCTGGGGGTTGCGTGGAATGTGGATGCGGATGTGGGTGCGGATGCGAATGCGATGTGGATGTGGATGTGGATGTGGATGCGGATGTGGATGCGGATGCGAATCCGATGTGGATGTGGATGTGGATGTGGATGCGGATGTGGATGCGGATGCGAATGCGATGTGGATGTGGATGTGGATGTGGATGTGGATGCGGATGTGGATGAGGATGCGGATGTGGATGTGCATGTAGATGTGGATGTGGATGCGGATGTGGATGTGGATGTGGATGCGAATGCGGATGTGGATGCAGATGTGGATGCGGATGTGGATGCGGATGTGGACGTGGATGCGGATGTAGATGCAGATGCGGATGTGGATGTAGATGCGGATGTGGATGTAGATGCGGATGTGGATGTGGATGCGGATGTGAATGCGGATGTGGATGTGGACGTGGATGTGGACGCGGGTGTGGATGCGGATGTGGTCGCAGGTGTAGATATTAATGTGGATGCGGATATGGATGTGGATGTAGTCGCAGGTGTAGATACTAATGTGGATGCGGATGTGAATGTAGATGCAGATGAGAATGTGGATGCGGATGTGGATGTAGATGCAGATGAGAATGTGGATGCGGATGTGAATGTAGATGCAGATGAGAATGTGGATGCGGATGTGGATGTAGATGCAGATGAGAATGTGGATGCGGATGTGGATGCGAATGTGGACGCAAAAGTATATAAATATTTGGAGTCATGGTAGATGTTGCATTGGATACACATGATAATAATAAGTCTAGTGGCTTTACAGGTGCAAATAATTCGTACTCCAATTCATTATTGATAAAAAATAAATTCCAGAAATTATAACCTGTAAATGATGTCGTCAAAATGGCATATAAGCTCTTTTAAGAAAATATGTTTCTGATGTCACGAAGAAACTGGAAGAAATTCTTTAGACTGAAGATGCAAACTATTTATTTGAGAAGCTCAAATTTCGACGCATAAAAGGCAAAAAATGGCATGCAGAATTCTCACTTACCACCGCATCGAGACAGGGAAAGACAGAAATTGAAGAGCCAAGCGCTTAGTTTTGGTCTGTCGACAGATGTGTCAGCAAGTAATATTTGTCAAGTCTCAGCTATTGAACCTGTGGCAACAACTTGAGGCGAGGGTTGCCGGCTGGGTGGGGCAGTGAGCAGTAATCGAAGACAACTCAACTTTTCTAGTGAAAAAATCTAGCGAAAAATCGGAGAACAGCGTACTGGAGTTGAGAAGGTGAGGCGGGGAGAGGATTAAGAAAAAAATCTACTGCTGTCCGTTAGACTCAATTTATAACGGCAACTGACAGTTGTTGAGCTGCCTTCTCAAAGCTGCAATAGCAGACTAAAGCTGAATGGGTGTATAGATTGGCTTTCACACTCTCTTTCTGTCAGAGGAATAGAAATATTTTTGCGGACAAAGTGAGACGGAGGGCTAGAAAGCTGCAGAGGAACTTTCGATTTGAGTAACTGGACTCTTCTGTGGGCGCGAAGTGTAGCACTGCTATGAAACTCTGAAGACTCTCGCTGCGTGCGTGGGGTGTCTGTCCTCTACTATTCTCCTCTTGAAGAGAGAGAGAAAGAGAAAGAGAGAGCGAGTAGACTCCCAGAACTCAGAACGACACGGACGGACAATGGTCAGCTCCTATAGCCGCTCTGTCTCTCTCTGTCTAGATTCGCTAGCAAGAAGGATTTTTTTCAGCCGCAGTGTTTGCCGATCAAACTGAAATGCTTTACCCCCATTCTTTCCTCAGCTCTCTCTCTCTCTCTCTCTCTCTCTCTCTCGCCCACGTATTCCCAAGAGTCACAGGCCATAATCTACTGGAGGAGGCGGAGGCGGAGTAGTAGGTAGCAAAGGACTTGGCTGAACAGAAAAAAACGGGCGGAGAAAGGGGAGGTACACGGTGGGTTGGCTTGATCGGGTATTTTTTGGATTGAACAAATTGAAATACGACCCAACGCTGAACGGTGCGGCTGCAGAGAGTGAGAGACGCGCGGGCGTGAGCTGTCTTGCAGGACGTGTGCGTGGCTCCAAGCCTCCGCTAGACCGTTTTGTGTACGAACCATTCATTCCCCTCCAATAGGAGTAGCTATCTGCTGGTGAGCGAGAGAGAGAGAAGGCAAATTCGCGGCGTGAAGACATGGGAGCCCAGATAGCTAAATGAAAATAGAGCTGTATGGATTTGGAAATTAACCCAGCTCTCGTTGTGTGCATATGAGGGGGCGTTAAATAGGAGAAAACGCACGCGAGCGGACGAGCTGCCTGCCTTCAAGTTCAAGTTCTCTTGAAAAGCGAAATAAAAGATTAGCTATAGAGCATAAGAAATAGGGCGTTAGAGAAATAATAATGAAAATCGATAGATTGAGTATTGGTCTCCAGTTGCAGTGAACAGTTGTGACAGCTGCCTGAGCGCCGTGGACTCACTGATCGAGTACGACTTCCCTGGTTTCAGGCTCAACGCATTAACGACATTACCTTATTTTTAGAATTTTTTAGTGCCTCGAAGAAAACAAAAAATGTTTTGCGCAGGAAAACCTGGCAAAAGGAACCCAATTAACCTTATTTTTTATTTAGTTTAGTTCCGAAATATTTGAGAATTGGTGATAAACTTGGTGATTTAGTATGGCTATAAGAATTTGTACCGATGAGGAGAAATGCAAATAGACAAGCATGAATTAGTTCGTAACGGAATTGGGTAGATTGATCAATTGAATCGGGATAAAATTAAAATGCAGGCACTCGGATAGACCACATTCCAGTACGTGTAGATCACTTAAAAGTAGACAGTCGTGTAGATAACCAAAAATGCGTATTTAGATGAATAAACAGCAGTAGACATTCAGGTAGATAGACAAAAAGCAGTAGACATTCAGGTAGATAAACAGCAGTAGACATTCAGGTAGATAAACAGCAGTAGACATTCAGGTAGATCAGGTAGATTATCTACTACTAATTACAGCAGTAGACATTCAGGTAGATAAACAGTAGTAGACATTCAGGTAGATAAACAGTAGTAGACATTCAGGTAGATAAACAGTAGTAGACATTCAGGTAGATAGACAGCAGTAGACATTCAGGTAGATAAACAGCAGTAGACATTCAGGTAGATAAACAGCAGTAGACATTCAGGTTGAGAATTTCTGCGAACGGAAGTTGGCTTCGCGGTTGGGCCTC
This sequence comes from Macrostomum lignano, assembly GCA_002269645.1. Taxonomy (NCBI): domain Eukaryota; kingdom Metazoa; phylum Platyhelminthes; family Macrostomidae; genus Macrostomum; species Macrostomum lignano. Next base: position 30,217 of record NIVC01002127.1, on the reverse strand, counting down.
ACCAGCAAAAAGATCTTTCTGTTATTTTGCATACTAGTCCGAGGACTGATCCGCAAACCGAGTCCCAAACGGAAGTGTAAAATTTTCTGTGATCAGAACGACTCATTCTTTATTTCTTCTTCTGATTGCTAGCGAGATTACAAATGCTAAGCTTGGTTTACCACCCCGATCTCGGGGCTTATCGCTTTGTTCACAGTTTCTCAGCTATGTAATAGTATAATCCCCCCGCCCGCCTTGTGCACTGGCAATTGAGCTGGGAGAATTTTTAGGATCTGTACTTGTACATACTGCGAAACACCCACTTAGTGTTATCGATTTTTTTTCACCAAAATCGATATTTTATTAATAACTTCGCATACATGCTCGTATAATTACAGCCTTTAAAGACGGTGGCGTATGAGTATGAGTATGAGTATGAGTATGAGTATGAGTATGAGTATGAGTATGAGTATGAGAATGAGTATGAGTATGAGTATGAGTATTAGTATGAGTATGAGTATGAGTATGAGTATGAGTATGAGAATAAGTATGAGTATGAGTATGAGTATTAGTATGAGTATGAGTATGAGTATGAGTATGAGTATGAGTATGAGAATGAGAATGAGTATGAGTATGAGTATGAGTATGAGTATGAGTATGAGTATGAGTATGAGTATGAGAATGAGTATGAGTATGAGTATGAGTATGAGTATGAGTATGAGTATGAGTATTAGTATGAGTATGAGTATGAGTATGAGTATGAGTATGAGTATGAGTATGAGTATGAGTATGAGAATGAGTATGAGTATGAGTATGAGTATGAGTATGAGTATGAGTATGAGTATGAGTATAAGTATGAGTATGAGTATGAGTATGAGTATGAGTATGAGTATGAGTATGAGTATGAGTATGAGTATGACGCTCGAATTTCGGAATGCTCTTAAATATGCGGGAGACTGGCCCAGCAACTGAGGATCTGGGAGACTGCATGGCCCAGCAACTGGGGATCTGAGAAACTGCATGGCCCAGCAACTGAGGATCTGGGAGACTGCATGGCCTAGCAACTGAGGATCTGGGAGACTGCATGGCCCAGCAACTGAGGATCTGGGAGACTGCATGGCCCAGCAACTGGGGATCTGGTGGAAGGCTGGCCCAGCAACTGAGGATCTGGGAGACTGCATGGCCCAGCAACTGAGGATCTGGGAGACTGCATGGCCCAGCAACTGAGGATCTGGGAGACTGCATGGCCCAGCAACTGAGGATCTGAGAAACTGCATGGCCCAGCAACTGAGGATCTGGGAGACTGCATGGCCCAGCAACTGAGGATCTGGGAGACTGCATGACCCAGCAACTGAGGATCTGAGAAACTGCATGGCCCAGCAACTGAGGATCTGGGAGACTGCATGGCCCAGCAACTGAGGATCTGAGAAACTGCATGGCCCAGCAACTGAGGATCTGGGAGACTGCATGGCCCAGCAACTGATGATCTGGGAGACTGCATGGCCCAGCAACTGAGGATCTGGGAGACTGCATGGCCCAGCAACTGAGGATCTGAGAAACTGCATGGCCCAGCAACTGAGGATCTGGGAGACTGCATGACCCAGCAACTGAGGATCTGGGAGACTGCATGGCCCAGAAACTGAGGATCTGGGAGACTGACACTCTGCATGGGAGACTGGCCCAGAAACTGACACTCTGGGAGGCTTGCCCAGAAACTGACACTCTGGGAGGCTGGCCCAGAAACTGACACTCTGGGAGGCTTGCCCAGAAACTGACACTCTGGGAGACTGGCCCAGAAACTGACACTCTGGGAGACTGGCCCAGAAACTGACACTCTGGGAGACTGGCCCAGAAACTGACACTCTGGGAGACTGGCCCAGCAACTGAGGATCTGATGGAGAGAAGAAGACAGAGATGAAGGTGAAAGGGGTGATTAAATTAATTAAAAGAAAACCATCGAAGTTCCAGAAAAAGAACCCAACTGCAAAGACCCACTACAAAAAGCAGGGCTCTCACGCCTTTTAAAACTCTAAGAATTCAGACAATTTCAAAAGCTTCATTACTATTTTCACCTTCAATTGACCCTGAAACCACAATGCCGTTATCATCTCAGTCGATGACTTGTTTTGAATGCTCAATTTTAAAGATAACTAAGTACTGGTATTATCCTGATAAAAATTTCTGCTATTCGTTCAACTTTAATTTTTAATTAATTAAGCAGTTTAGTTTGGTAAGGCTTACCTGCAATGAGGATATTTTCTTGCTAGTTTGAAAAGCTATGCAGATTTGCAAAAAATATCTGTTTCTATTTTTCAGAGCGTAGAAATCACACTTTAGCTTGCTGGCTTATAGGCTTCTGAGGAGGCTTCTTAATCTAAAAAAGCTCCGCTCCCCATGATCCCATTGGTTGAACTGTCTGCCTGACATTGGCCTGATGTGGGAACATCAGTTAGTTACACTGTGGGAAGTCTGAGTTGGGGTCGGTGAGAATCCAGGATGGGGATTTAAGGGGTGAGAGGAAAATGGAGGATGAGAGGGAGATGGAGCGTGAGAGGGAGATGGAGGGTGAGACGGAGATGGAGGGTGGGAAGGGAGATGGAGGGTGGGAGGGAGATAGAGGGTGGGTGTGGGATGGAGGGTGAGAAGGAGATGGAGGGTGGGAGGGAGATGGAGGGTGAGACGGAGATGGAGGGTGGGAAAGGAGATGGAGGGTGAGACGGAGATGGAGGGTGGGAGGGAGATGGAGGGTAGGAGGGAGATAGAGGGTGGGAGGGAGATAGAGGGTGGGTGGGAGATGGAAGGTGGGAGGGAGATGGAGGTTGGGAGGGAGATGGAGGGAGATGGAGGGTTAGAGGGAGATGGAGGGTGGGAAGTAGATGGAGGGTGGGAGGGAGATTGAGGGTGAGAGGGAGATGGAGGGTGAGAGGGAGATGGAGGGTGGGAGGGAGATGGAGGGTGTGAGGGAGATAGAGGGTGGGAGGGAGATTGAGGGTGGGAGGGAGATGGAGGGTGTGAGGGAGATGGAGGGTTAGAGGGAGATGGAGGGTGGGAAGTAGATGGAGGGTGGGAGGGAGATTGAGGGTGAGAGGGAGATGGAGGGTGAGAGGGAGATGGAGGGTGGGAGGGAGATGGAGGATGTGAGGGAGATAGAGGGTGGGAGGGAGATGGAGGGTGTGAGGGAGATAGAGGGTGGGAGGGAGATTGAGGGTGGGAGGGAGATGGAAGGTGGGAGGGAGATGGAGGTTGGAAGGGAGATGGAGGGAGATGGAGGGTTAGAGGGAGATGGAGGGTGGGAAGGAGATGGAGGGTGAGAGGGAGATGGAGGGTGAGAGGGAAGTGATCGGGGAGAGAGGGGTATATGATACGAATATTACACAATCAGAGGAAAAGATACGGGTTAATGGAACAAGTCCAAGTCTTCCACCATGAACTCTATTTAGCTTGTAATAAAATATTAATTTCATAATCCGAACGCAAGCCACTGAAACAAAAATCTTTAGTAAGACATTGATTTTCGAAACTCTGCTAGAAAGCTCCGTTCTCCCCCCACCCCGACAAACTCTGGGGCGACGGGCTATTAGGAATTCCAAAAATAAACCACCAAACGAAAGATTATATCACTTCGGATCAGTGCTTGCCTTGTCTGGCCCCGAAAATAGGCTTCTTAAGCTGCCTCCCCGCTGCAATAATCAATGATGAAGACGGCTCATGCTAATGAATCCTGGACAAGATTTCTGAGCCGGATTGAAATCAAACCTAAAATAGATGCAGCCATAGAGCTGATCGAAATGAAAGCTGTAGCTTTCTCCCCTCTTGATGCCCCCCTGAAATGCTTTTGGCGCTTCCTGACGGCCCTTTTTGGCACTTCCTGACGATCTTTTTGGCGCTTTCTACCGCTCCTTTTTGGCGCTTTCTACCGCTCCTTTTTGGCGCTTTCTACCGCTCCTTTTTGGCGCTTTCTACCGCTCCTTTTTGGCGCTTTCTACCGCTCCTTTTTGGCGCTTTCTACCGCTCCTTTTTGGCGCTTTCTACCGCTCCTTTTTGGCGCTTTCTACCGCTCCTTTTTGGCGCTTTCTACCGCTCCTTTTTGGCGCTTTCTACCGCTCCTTTTTGGCGCTTTCTACCGCTCCTTTTTGGCGCTTTCTACCGCTCCTTTTTGGCGCTTTCTACCGCTCCTTTTTGGCGCTTTCTACCGCTCCTTTTTAGCGCTTTCTACCGCTCCTTTTTGGCGCTTTCTACCGCTCCTTTTTGGCGCTTTCTACCGCTCCTTTTTGGCGCTTTCTACCGCTCCTTTTTGGCGCTTTCTACCGCTCCTTTTTGGCGCTTTCTACCGCTCCTTTTTGGCGCTTTCTACCGCTCCTTTTTGGCGCTTTCTACCGCTCCTTTTTAGCGCTTTCTACCGCTCCTTTTTGGCGCTTTCTACCGCTCCTTTTTGGCGCTTTCTACCGCTCCTTTTTGGCGCTTTCTACCGCTCCTTTTTGGCGCTTTCTACCGCTCCTTTTTGGCGCTTTCTACCGCTCCTTTTTAGCGCTTTCTACCGCTCCTTTTTGGCGCTTTCTACCGCTCCTTTTTGGCGCTTTCTACCGCTCCTTTTTGGCGCTTTCTACCGCTCCTTTTTGACGCTTTCTACCGCTCTTTTTTGGCGCTTCCTGACGATCCTCTTTGGCGCTTCCTGACGGCCCTTTACGACGCTTCCTGACGCTCCGTTTAGACGCTTCCAGCTGACGGCCCTTTTCGGCTCTTCTTGACGCTCATTCTGCACTCTCTGATATCCATTCAAAACGTATTTCCGAGTCGCTTCTGGTGCACTTTTTCCCTGACAACCCTCCTCATTTTTTCGTCAGCACCAGCAAAGTTAAGCTGAGTTGGCCTTGGTTAGTACGCAGTTTAATTAAGACTTATTTTATCTCCCTAAAAATTACCTTTTAATCATCTGCTCATAAAATTTCATTAAGAATGTTTAAATCTATACATTTTTTGCACGTACATGTACGTGTAATTCCCGATAACTTAATTTATACATGCTAAAAGTTCGTTCGTGCTAAAAATAATTTAGAAACCTTCCATATTGGTGGCGCTATGCAATAGAAGTACCATTTTTATAATCATAATCTGAGGAATCAATACTTATAAGTCACGTACTCCGACACTCAATTTTATGGTTTTGTCTGGCTATATTCATTCTCAAACTTTATGAAACGTTTGCAGATAGCTAACAGTCCCTAAAACTCAAAGGTCATGCTCTACTAAGCTAGGGCTATTTCAATCTTTACTCGTTATTATTGAAGCTTCCGTCTTCCAGTTCCAACCAACCTAAAAATTAAATAAATCCAGCTTATAAAAAAAACTTGGTGACAATTTTCTAATTAGAGTTGATGTGGTCATGACATCCGCTGCGACACAAAAATGCGAAAAAATGTGATTTTTAAAAATGGCCATCCTGGTTCTCAATCATCTTTTCTCCTCGTCATATTGACTGACGTACATTTTTCTAGGAAATAAAAAATTATCAGGTTCCTAGTCATTTCGTCATCTGCCATTTCGTCATCTGGGTGTCTGGGGTGCTCACCTCAACTTTGGTCACTTCGTCATCTTAATTAGCATGCACTACCTGAAGAGAGTCATTTTTGTCTTCCACCAATCATATTACTCGTAGTTCCAACTTCAAGTGAATTAACGTGGCAATCAAACATTTTTACTTGGAAATCCTAATGATCCCAGTCATTTTGTCATCTCGATTGATAAAACCTGTCGATCAATCGGTTCTGCTTGCCGCAGCTTAATAGTTAATAAAAACAAAAAAATAGTTTACACTAACTCGAATCTCACACAGATTAATTGGTTGATGAAGAAGCATCCAGCATAACTAGCATCCAGCATAACTTCGTCATATTATTTTTCAAGCTACTTTGCTTCTGGTCACTTCGTCATCCGATATGACGAAATGGAATATGACGATCTGACCAGTGACCAATTATCACAATTTTCCCAAAAGTTCCCCGGTAAATTAATTATTTTTGAAGGTACAAATTAAATACGCATTAGTTCCCAACGCACGAAATATATTAAAAATTTTTGATAGTTTTGCGTCTGTCAGCTCCAGTCAGGATTAAGAACTCCTCCAAATTTTGAACTTACGAAAAAGACATATTTGTCCGAGCTTAATTTCATTTGTATGGTTACTCTTGCAATTACATGTCGAATTCGAAGTCATGATTCAAGCATATATTTCAAATTATTTAGTTATAAGTTTTTAGCTAGGCAGACACAGTGATGACTTAAGCAGACGCGAAAACATTAATCCAATATACACTTAACTTGAGATGTCTCAATTTTAGGACGCATATATTTTATAAAATAAATTAGCGGCTTGTACTGCATTTAAATAATGCTGCAATTATGTGAAATAACAAAAAGTTTAACTAACCGCTATTTACAACCTATTAGAATAGAAAATAAAGCCCGTGTATTTTAATATTAAACATTTATGCTTGCATGTGGCTGGAAATTGAAAGTGAATATTCTTCTGTTTTAAATAGCACGATATTTTTGGCTTTTATTCAAACCACTAAAACTGGCTCTGGAATTTTCCATACTAAGTGCTGAGCTCATTCATTGTGTCTAGCAAACTAAATATTTTTCTATTTTCTGTTTTTAAATAAATTCATTTGTTATACAGAGGGGGTTAATGTACATTAAGTTTTCAGTCAATCCGTGGTAATATTTGAGAGACTATTTATAAAGAATTTGACTGATTATTTCACAATAAAACCTTTTTTACTAAAGCTGCAATGAGCTTAAGTAAAAAACAATCTGATCCTATTGCTGACGACTTTGAGGTAAGCTATATTTTGAAAATAATCTTCAAGATTTGTCATATATATACATAGACATTTAGTTTCAAATAGAATAGAGTTCCTTTCCTAAAAAACACTGAACTTACTCTTATATGTATTCAAATCACATAAATTCAGAAGAAATTTTATAATATACTTCCTTAATAAATCCCCATTTTCTCTTTCTAAATTTCATATTTGCTCCTCAAAAGCTATTGTAATAGAAACCACATTGTCACTGTACAAAAATAGTCAAATTAAATGTGAATAAACATCTTTTTGCATATAAAAAAAAATAATTAATCTTAATTTTCTATTATTATCAAAGGAAACATTACCAGTAATTCTTGTTTGTTTCAAGAAAAAAATTATTAAATGCAATAAAAAATTAACAATGCTTATTAATTATGCTTATCTATCAACAGATGAATCTTGCTGAACAGCCAGTACCAGAAGAAGGTGAATCCAAGGACAAGGAGCAGACCAGGGACTCCTGGGGTGGCAAAGCGGAATTCCTGTTTTCTTGCCTCTCCTATGCTGTTGGCTTGGGAAATGTTTGGCGATTTCCCTACTTGTGTTACAAGGTAAATTAATTTATTGATTTTGCATGATTCTTCTATAGATACATTTGATCTTAATTGAATGTTATTGTCCAACCTTATTGTACATCAAATATATAGATTTTAAATAGTTCTAGTTAGTTTTAGAATTATATTATAGAATTGTTCATATTAGTGATATTGGTAGTTCTCTTTAGAATTTAGCTTTTCTAGAGTTTTAAATCATTAAATATGAATTTATAGATGCATTTTTAATATCTTTATCAGTTTTATTAGTATTAAAGCTAATATTTTTATTGCCATAGTACTGATTTTGTTTTTAAATGATATTTTTAAATATCCCAAATGTTTTTTTGAATAATATGTATTAATTTTTTTAATTGGTTAGTCAGTGCAATTGATATAATTCAAATAAATTTACCATACAATTCTAACAAAATGACTTTTACTATTGATTAAAATACAACAGAATGGTGGAGGCGCCTTTCTGCTACCCTTCATCTGCATGCTAGTGACTGTGGGAATTCCGCTGCTCTACATGGAGACCTGCTTTGGCCAGTACTCTGCCACTGGACCAATCACTGTGTGGAAGGCTAGCCCACTTTTCACAGGTAAGAATGTAGCAGGATGTCTCTACACCTAAATTGAACTTTATTCAACTTGACAGCTTTTTATTTCCAAACAAAGGCAAAATTCACAATCCACAAGCTTCACAAGCAGTTGAGGTTTGCCCACTGTCAAGGCTTGATCAGCGAAACTAGAAAATTCGCACAGGGTGTCCATTGTCACCTGGTTTTACCTGTTGAAGGTCCAAAAGCTCCGCCTGGGTGAAGGCCAGTGACCAACGAAATCAGAGCTGATGCAGACCCATATGGTCGACGTGCTGATGAAATTTGGAGGCTTGGCAAGGCTGCAATGAGGTGCAGTGCTGATTGGCGCACAGGGGTGTACTGAATACACTAAATCTGACCTTCTGGCAAAAATTATCGAATATCTCGACGGTCCAGAGGGCTGGCGACTTGATTCCTGTTTGAGAAGGTGCAAAACAAAAAGTTAGCCCGTGTTGTTGAATTTCGTGTGCTTTGCTTTTTTTCCGTTTTGGCGCAGCGAAAAAATGTCAGATGGTGGGAATCCCCTACCCCTTTGGTAGCTTAACAACGGTCAGAAAAATGCTTGGTATTCCTACTGTTCAAACCGTTGAAAACCCGTGCAATCGACTTTTTAGCATTGAAGATTACAACAACCTTTAACAAAGACAGCCAGCCCTGTTCCCCTTAGATTCGTAGAATCTTCATGGTTTATGACTCTTTGGGTTGATGATTCATGCTCTCACGCATGGCCCATACGGCCTTAGCTTAAAATATTAGTAGCGGAGTGCCGCAAGAGACCTTTGCTAAAGGTTCCCATTTTCAGACATCATGCAGACGTCATCTTAGGTGCACCGAATTTTGTAAACTTGGAGCCTCGTGAGACAAATAAGGCTAAATAGTAAGTTGGCTTTAATGTTTGCATAAAAAATACCGAATGATCAAACACTGTATAAGTGTACTTTGTTTCCGCTCCAGATTAATATTGTTTCTAGTAATCCTTGGCTCTAATTTCTATACTATTATCTATCTAGGAAAATCACGGCTAAGTAAAGAGCGGGCGTCCCTCTCTCCACCCTTACTCAGTTTCCTCAGTAGTTTTCCATTCATATTTTGGCCAGTCTAAAATAAAATTACAGTGGAAGAGAACGAGACAGAGAGACGTACAGCCTTAGCCATGGAGGGGGGTTGTTTGAGAGAGTCTGACAGCTACCCTACTGCAGGAGTCTTTAGAATCTCAAGGGCTTCTAGTTATTTACCGACTATTTTTTTGTCTCTTTCTTTGTCTGCGAGACTGCTGCCTTGTCGCGTCATGAGCACAGCTCGTGCTGCTATTGCTACTGCTGCTGCTGCACCCGCTGTGCAGAAGTGTTCTGTTGAACTTTTCTCTCTCATTATACTCATATACCCCCTGATGACTAGGGGGCTATGTGCAGCCTTCAATTACATAGCCTTTACGACGTCTTTTTTTAGTTTTCCATGGAATATTTCCAACAGACTAAGACCAATTGCCTGGTCTTGGGCGGGGGTGAACTATACCCTGGAAGCATTGGACACATTGTCTGACCTAATTAATGTCCTAACCAAGACTAATATGACCATCAAGTGGCTATTACAACAACAATCTATGTAATCATACAGGTCTAATATTTGAATAAATAAACTGTGATGTCAAGGCTCATGCGGAGAATCGCTCAAGGAAAAAGGGTTCACATAAATAATTTTTGTCCCTTGCTTATTGGGCGCCCCGAAGGGGGCACTAGATTGCTAGTAATAAACTAGAACTTTATTTCCAATTTTGTCATCACCTGCTGATGCTCATGGACATCTTTCTAATCACCTAGTGATTCTCATGGACATCTCTCACAATCACCTGCTGATTCTCATGGACATCTCTCACAATCACCTGCTGATTCTCATGGACATCTCTCATACAATCACCTGATTCTCATGGACATCTCTCCAATCACCTGGTGATTCTCATGGACATCTCTCATACAATCACCTGATTCTCGTGGACATCTCTCCAATCACCTGCTGATTCTCATGGACATCTCTCATACAATCACCTGATTCTCGTGGACATCTCTCCAATCACCTGCTGATTCTCATGGACATCTCTCCAATCACCTGCTGATTCTCATGGACATCTCTCATACAATCACCTGATTCTCATGGACATCTCTCTAATCACCTGGTGATTCTCATGGACATCTCTCACAATCACCTGCTGATTCTCATGGACATCTCTCACAATCACCTGCTGATTCTCATGGACATCTCTCACAATCACCTGCTGATTCTCGTGAACATCTCTCACAATCACATGATGATTCACGTGGACAACTCACTCCCCACTCCCGTGCAACCTCTCAGGACTCGTTGTGTTCGCCCTGGATATTTACTAAAATTCCTAAATACATTTAACATTAAGAAAGCACAATCTACTAATTTTATGCAAGTCAACCGAACTGTATATACAACAGTAACGCACTCCCAACAATTTCCCTCATTTTTACAAAACAGGCATCGGTTGGTCGATGATTATCATCACATTTTGCGGCAGCATCTACTACAACATGCTGATCGCTTGGACGATGTTCTACTTCTGGCAGAGCATCAGCTCAGTGACTGGCGACCTGCCCTGGACCACGTGCAGCTCCAGCTGGAACACCGGCGACTGCGTGCACATTCGCACCTTGTCGGAGCGAAATCGGTGCAGGCGTCAGGGCGGGTTCTTCGCTTTCGCTCTGAACCACAGCTGCCTGCTGCCCAACAACGCCAGCTGGGTGATGGAGTCTTCGGATGGGGCCATGAGGCCGTTTCCTGGAAACGACACGCCCGACGGTACCGCCTTGTCGACATTCTACGACGAAGCCGCGACGTTGAACTCCACGAATACCAGCCTGCTGCACAACTTTCTGGGCTCCGTGCCCGCGCCCAAGACCTCCAGCGACGAGTACTTTCAGTGAGTAGCCCGTAAATTCCGCAACAGCTTAGCTGTACATGCCATGACTTCTCAGGGTGGGTTGTCTTTAGACATGCCTGCAAGATTAGAAATTCATTGCCGCTGTACACCCTGAGTGAGCGTGTGTATGAGTGCTGTGCCTGCACTCTGACTCAGGAGTCAGCGGAATGTGCAGAATTGCGTCAGCGCAACTACAAGCATATTATTATTAACTTAATGCTCTTTGAAACACTGTACCTGGCTATTAACTTTTTAACCGCTATATTCCAGCAACTTCGTCCTGTCTATCTCAAACGGATTTCACGAGATGGGCTTGCCGAAATGGGAACTGGTCCTCTGCCTGCTGGCCTCTTGGATTGTGGTGATCCTCTGCCTGATTCGGGGAGTTAAATCTGCTGGAAAAGTGAGTTTCATTCGATCCCCCTGTACACCTTGTGTGAGCGTGAGAGGCACGAGTGCAGTTGCCTCCTCGCTTTCTACTGGTCGACTACCCCACTGCAGTTATTCTCCTACACGTAAATTTGCACTGCACTTTTCTAGTGTGACTAGCAATGCATCATCAACGTAGCAATTAGCAGTCAACACGGCAAATGATGTTTTATTGCGCAGTTGGAGTGGCCCATCTAGGGGTAAATAGAATCTGTGGCATGAACTGAGTCTCATGCCAATGACTTTGCACTGATTCAGATGGTTTTTTGGCCATAGACATTTTTGCAGCGACGGGGCTGTAATTAATAGATAATTAGAAGCTTTTCAAAGGCGAGCATTTTTTCGAGCAGATTCGAGTTTGTAAAGACTCGAGTTTGTGAAGATTTGAGTTTGTGAAGATTCGAGTTTGTGAAGATTCGAGTTTGTAAAGATTCGAGCTTGTGAAGTTTCAAGTTTGTGAAAATTCGAGTTTGTGAAGATTCCAGTTTTTGAAAATTCGAGTTTGTGAAGATTCCAGTTTGTGAAGATTTGAGTTTGTGAAGATTTGAGTTTGATAAAGCCCCTCGCTGTTGCTCGAACTTATTGTCGAATAATATATCCAGTGGTTATCAAGAAATAAAAGTCGCATATCTTTACAGAAAATTCCCTAGAGGTACCCCACAGCTACTAGGCTCAATTACACTTTGACCGTTGACCTACTTTGATACAAATCTGCCCGACTTTGATCTGGCTGACCACTCTCTCTCTCTTACAGTTTTTATTAGCTTCTAGACTCTTAGGACTAAGAAGAGTATAAAGTTTATTCAAATAACAAGCTAGATGTATCGCCGGTTTATAAAGCTTAGCCGGCTTGATTCACACTAAAAGTGTTGCTGGCGTGTGACTGAATAAAAAACCCATCAGAAATATACAAAACTTAATAATTAGTTTGCATTTGATTTGTGTAAATTTACAGTTCATTTACCTAAATAGCATACATGTGAATTAACTTTGGCCAGATTTTATACATTTAGAGGTCACGGGAACATACCTGGTATGATAATATTGCACTATCATCATCAGACTACTGCCCAGCAGTAGACCACACGGAAAATTTGATCTATATTTATTGTGTTTAATAAGAACACAGAAAACATCTATCAAATCTCAACTCTTTAAATGATAAAGAAATTTTTTTTACATTGCAGGCTGTGTATTTCACAGGGTTGTTTCCATACCTTGTGCTCACTATTCTGCTGATTCGTGGACTCACTCTGGAAGGCAGCTCAAAGGGTTTGGAGTACTTTTTCATTCCCAACTGGGATCGGCTGGCCGACGCGAAGGTCTGGGGCGACGCCGCGATGCAGGTACACTTTGTACTTTTTCTCTGACAGCCTGAGTCAGCTAAATGAAATCTACAAAAAATAACAACATTTTCCGCAGGTGTTTTTCTCCCTAGCCAGCGGCTGGGGCGGCATCATCGCTTTGAGCAGCTACAATAAATTCCATAATAACGCTTTGCTGTGAGTTTCTCATATTTTATATATTTTACCTTGATATGAGCATAGCGGCTTACAAAAACAGCCAGTATTTTGAAGCAATTTTGCGAATTAAAAATAAATCAATATTCAGTGACTCCCTTCTGGTGTCACTGGGCGACGGCGCCACGTCAATCTATGCCGGTATGACCGTCTTCTGCGTGCTCGGCTACATGAGTCACGTGATGTCTGTGCCCATCGACGAAGTAGCCAAGGATGGTGAGATGCTCATTCGGTCTTGAAAGTTTCTATATATCGATGAAGGAACATTTGGCATGATTTCAGGCGCCGGTTTGGCCTTTATTCTCTACCCGGACATTGTGACTTCGATGCCCGTGTCGCCGCTGTGGGCCGCTCTATTCTTTGGCATGCTGCTCACCCTCGGCTTTGGCACCATGATTGCCAATGTGAACACGCTGGTTACATCCGTGTGCGACAATTGGAGCCGGCACCTTAGCATCGGCAAACGGCCTTTCATTGTGCTCTGCGCCATCTGCCTGCTGGCCTTTGTCTGTGGCCTGCCCTGCACAACTCGGGTGCGAGATGGTTCTGAAGCTTATGTTTTTTAGCTCAGGCTCATTAAATTAGGTTTTGGACACACACTGAATAGACCGCGTGATAAGATAGAGCAGATGAGTAGCAAAGTTATGGCACCCCAAGTGCTGGCGCCCCAGGTGCTGGCGCCCCAGGTGCTGGCGCCCCAGGTGCTAAATCCTCTGGTGCTAAAGCCCCTGGTGCTAAAGCCACTGGTGCTAAAGCCCCTGGTGCTAAAGCCCCTGGTGCTAAAGCCCTGGTGCTAAAGCCCCTGGTGCTAAAGCCCCTGATGCTAAAGCCCCTGGTGCTAAAGCCCCTGGTGCTAAAGCCCCTGGTGCTAAAGCCCCTGGTGCTCAAGCTCCTGGTGCTAAAGCCCCTGGTGCTAAAGCCCCTGGTGCTAAAGCCCCTGGTGCTAAAGCCCCTGGTGCTCAAGCTCCTGGTGCTAAAGCCCCTGGTGCTAAAGCCCCTGGTGCTAAAGCCCCTGGTGCTAAAGCCCCTGGTGCTAAAGCCCCTGGTGCTAAAGCCCCTGGTGCTAAAGCCCCTGGTGCTAAAGCCCCTGGTGCTAAAGCCCCTGGTGCTCAAGCTCCTGGTGCTCAAGCTCCTGGTGCTATCTATTGTGTTTGACTGCAACCAAAATTCTCAGACAAATATCTATGATAAGACTTAAAGCTTCTCAATATTCCGTTCCATCGAGAATTGAAAATTAGTTTGAACAGACTATCGAGCACTTGAAGCTAATTATATTATTATTATTCAGGGTGGAATGTTCGTTCTGCAACTGCTGGATAACTACAGCTGCACCTATTCTGTTCTCGTGGTTGGATTCCTAGAGCTGGTAGTCATCACCTGGGTGTACGGAGCTGACAATTTTCTAGACAACATCGAGGAAATGAACCCTTTTATTCGAAAGTCCCGAGTCTTCTGGCGAATTGTCTGGCAGTTCTTCTCGCCGTTGGTACTCGTCTCTGTGGCTATTTTCACCTTCACGTCGATTAAGCCGTCAAAGTACGGCCTGTACGAGTTTCCGCCGAGCGCCGATATTACTGGCTGGGTGATCTCGATGCTTGTTGTCATGCCAATACCTGGAGTTGCTATCTATAAAGTTGTCACGTTGAAGGGCAACATGTCGCTGAAGCAGGTAAGAAAGAGTTGTCTAGTTTTGATGTGAATGTATACTAGCCGTTGATGAAGCCGGTGCTCAGGAGTGAGCGGAATGGGCAGCACTACATTTATCAAATCAGACCGTGATTTGATATTTCGATAAACGTAGTTCTTGACATCAGATTTATCAAATGGGAAATCTTCGAACTGTCGTTACGTACTGATGATTGGCATGGGCTGTTTTCACAGCAATAAAACCTTTTTTTTAATAATGGGGCTTAGGCCGGCTAATGACCAAAACAGAGGCGTCGATATGGATCAAAGCCAAGTGGGGGGACAAAGCCAAGAATTCAACATGTACATGTACATGACTAAATTTTGGCACTCATTTTGGCGCCGCAGGCACTCATTTTAGCGCTGCAGGCACTCATTTTAGCGCAGCAGGCACTCATTTTGGTGCTGTAGGCACTCATTTTAGCGCCGCAGGCCCTCATTTTAGCGCTGTAGGCACTCATTTTAGCGCCGCAGGCACTCATTTTAGCGCTGTAGGCACTCATTTTAGCGCCGCAGGCACTCATTTTAGCGCTGCAGGCACTCATTTTAGCGCAGCAGGCACTCATTTTAGCGCAGCAGGCACTCATTTTAGCGCAGCAGGCCCTCATTTTAGCGCCGCAGGCCCTCATTTTAGCGCTGTAGGCACTCATTTTAGCGCCGCAGGCCCTCATTTTAGCGCTGTAGGCACTCATTTTAGCGCCGCAGGCACTCATTTTAGCGCTGTAGGCACTCATTTTAGCGCCGCAGGCACTCATTTTAGCGCCGCAGGCACTCATTTTGGCGCTGTAGGCACTCATTTTAGCGCTGTAGGCACTCATTTTGGCGCCGAAGGCACTCATTTTGGCGCCGAAGGCACTCATTTTGGCGCCGAAGGCACTCATTTTGGCGCCGAAGGCACTCATTTTGGCGCCGAAGGCACTCATTTTGGCGCCGAAGGCGCTATATTTCGGCGCCCTGAAGAAACATTATTGATTACCACAACGACTCACAAGATGGGGTGGGGGAACAAAGCATTGGCATGTCCCCCCAGAGATTTTACTGGGGGGGGACATGTCCCCTCTGTCCCCCCCCCCGGTGGCGACGCGCCCAGACCAAAAAGTGTTCTTTTTAAGCATGCTCAGTCATACTCTTTCTTATTTCCAACAGAAGATACACAGCCTGATGCTGCCCCACCGCAGCTGGGGCCGCGAGATGGGCAAGAAGGTCCGCCGCCGTTCCAGAGTCGGCAACGAAGACATGAACGGCGACGGACTGCCGTTCGAGACGTCCCAGGTGAGTAACGTCAAATGGATCAAATTTTAGAGGCTCGTGCGCTTGATAACCAAGAATGACGATGTGCATCCTGTGGGAGTGTGTGCCTGCGTACGTATCTGTTATGACTGTTGGTGTGTTCGCTGGCTTTGGAACGACTGTCCGTTTGATTTGCGTCCGTGTCAACATGTCAACCAAACCATGCAGGATCATAAAAATAGGAATTTTTAATCTAAACTTTTCAGCACACTGTTGTAGAGTGGAACGCTGGCTTGAAACCTTCGACATTGTAGTCAATAGTCAAAGACTTACTCAGGTAGAAGGACGGGAAACTACGCTTCTTGGAAAATTTACGGAGCCAGGTTTTTACCATTTTAGACACAGTAAATGTAAGATTGTACGCAGAATCCTAATTTTTCAAACTAAAAGCTTTATGAATATCAATAGAGCCTGTTAAGAAATGCAAAGCATATCAAAAGATAAGCATTGGGTCTCCTTTATATCAGAAGCAATAACGATTTTTGTGAAACCTCCTATCTCCATAAACCAGCCTCCTAAAATGTTCCAAGAAACGTGGTTTCCCGTCCTTGTACTTGAGTAGTCCTTGACTATTTTTAGGCACTGTTCTGTTCAAATTGACGACTGACACTCGTAGCAAGCGTCTATATTCTTACGGGACCGGATAAGTGATCTTTTTAAAACAAACCTGTTGCAGCAACCGCTGACGAACTCTGTGCTCCAGAGTGTCTCCGGCGTCAGCAACAACGGGGCTAACATTGGCGCGTCTACCGATTCGCGTTTCTTGCGAATCCTTCGAGGCGGTGGCGTCAATGTTTAGGGATCCGAACCGGTTGGGACTTTGACGAGAGATCGACGGGACCCAACAGAGCGTTCCCTCGTCCTCTCGATCATTAGGTTCATCTCGGCGTGTGCTCAGCGTTACTCAAAGCTGCTGCTGCTGCTGCTCCTTTCGCAGTTTCGTTTGGGCAAACGCGTAGAAGCAGTTCAGTTCGATCGAGACAGCGCATCACAATTTTTACCCTATTCATTCATTTTAATTAGAACAGCCGAGATTTCAACAAGATCCTCTGCTGGACGTCAAGTAACAAAATGAAAAAATGAAAAAAACAGAAAAATGATCATTTTAACAAAGTGAACAACCCTTGGTTTAATTGTTGCTTTTTCAGCTTTGACACATTGGTTTCTGTTATTTGTTTTGCAAATTTAATTCAGCATGCTTGCCGTCAGCTGGAATTCTTTTATTTTTTATCGTGTGGGAAATTAGTATCCCATCAAACATATACTTTTTGTAGATTCGTCAAATACGCCTTAATTAAGCAGTGTTAAAAATGGTCATCGTGTCGTCCCTTTTTAATTACATTAAATCCACCGAATCGTTCGTGCAACAGTTGTGTAGTTTTGCTGTACTGTCTCTCAAAAATATTTTACTAAGTTTTCTCTCTGTTAGACATTCGCTCTATTTTATTCTGCTTTCAGCATCAAGTAGTTAATAAAAAGTGTTGTATTTTATCAAAAATTATTCAGCTGACAGCTGTGTTTCTCACTTATATATAGTGACACAGTGTGTGTAAAACAAAAATATACGTGTCTGTGCAAATATATAGAAAGCCCACATTTTGACAGACCTCTCATTGTCAGGAATGAATTTTTGTGCGTTTAATTCTGTTACTAAACGCTTTCAATACTTATTTTAATCAAATAAAGAAAATAACAAATACTTAGGGCACACGGCTTGTTAATGTCGTATAAGGAAGCGGGGAAAACAATCATTATTGGAATATTTTTGTATATGTTCATTACAACTTAGTTCATAAGTTTACCCCGTTCTAAAATATTAAAAAAGGAACCATTTTATAATTAACCATTTGGAACTGTGCAAAGCATATTGTCAACGAATTAAAATTTCAACTAAATATTATACCGTGCAAAGCAACATGTATAACAAAATATATAGTAAAATCTATTCTAAACTACGGCACGGATAAAATAAACAGCCGCTTGCTAAAATTTGTAATATTTACATTTTTCTTTTGCTTCAAAGTATATCACTCACTTCTCACGATAGCAAATACAAAAATTTAAGATTCTGAATGGCTTTTCGACTCCGTGATGCATTAAAAGCAGACTTAGTTTTACAGTCTGGCTCTGTGCATGCGTTGATACTAAAATAACTGATTGTGCGTTTAAGCCGATTTTCTAGAAAATTTACGAGCATTGCAGATTTCAGATACAAAGCTGCTCCAATCGGTTAAAAAAAGGACCTGTAATTTTCTGGCAGCTCGCAAGCAAACATGAGTTTCCGTGACAAACCTACTGCTCCAATCAATGATGAATTGGAGGTAATATTTTAAGCAAATTTGTTTTTTTAATGTACGAAACACTTTTGAATTGATGTTTCAGTTGCCAAAAGATTAATGTAAGTAATTATTTTAGCCTGCTTTAATTTGATATTCCTCAAGGCGCCTTAGAAGTTTTGCTTTGGGTACTTTTGGAGATATTTTTGGTTTATAATTTTTTAGTTAAATAATCTAAATAATATAACACTTTTCAGGTTAAAAATTTATGGTTCTTACTTAAAAAGTCAGAAATTTCTTTATAATATGTTCAAGCTTTTATTTTCTGTAAATAGAAGACTTATTTATTTATTTTATTATTGCTTCATTTAGGTAAAGCCACAAAACATGCAAAATACAACAAAAAACTATGGTGCAAATTAATAATCGAAAATATGAATAGGATATAGCTTATAGTTTCACAAAAAGTTTTCTGGATAATTGTACTGGCTATAAATTGTAATATAATTTTTGCACAAAAAATGAAGTTCTGCGTTAAAGACACTTTTTTAGCGATCAGTTGAAATGAATCACCGTTTGATTGCGATAAAAGTGATATTCCATGCAAATATTGAAAGCAATTTATAGATAATTCCTTACTTATTGAAATTAACTGACTAACAGATGCAGCAGCCAGAGACGCAGCAACCAGATCTGCTGGCCGACACTGCTGAGCGAAAGCGTGACTCCTGGGGCGGTAAAGCAGAATTCCTGTTCTCCTGCATCTCCTATGCCGTGGGACTGGGAAATGTTTGGCGATTTCCATACCTGTGCTACAAGGTGAGGCATATATTAATTATTGGTCTGCAGAGTATAAGTGAATGAGGACTAATTATTCCTGGATAATTGATGTATATGCAGCTCGTAGATAACTGAGTAGGGTTCCAGCTACACCTGGATAATTAGTGAAGATAACAGAGTGAGGTTCAGCTACACCTGGATAATTGGGTTTACCGCGTAGATAACAGAGTAAGGGTTCAGTTACATTACACCTGGATAATTAGTGAAGATAACAGAGTGAGGTTCAGCTACACCTGGATAATTAGTGAAGATAACAGAGTGAGGTTCAGCTACACCTGGATAATTGGTGAAGATAACAGAGTGAGGGTTCAGCTACACCTGGATAATTAGTGTTACCGTGAATAACAGAGTGAGGTTCAGCTACACGGGAAATTTCTAGGAATTACCTGTATATTTCGATCGTAAAATTTTCTTTGTCGAATTGTCTACTTTCTCTGAAAAAAACGTACCGTTAAAAAGTTCAGAAGTCCTCGAACTAGGCACGCGCGTCTTAATTAGCATGAATGTCGAATACAGAGAGCCTCTAAAAGCAATTTCGTGTAGTACATCGGATCTAAGTGGAAAATATGATCGAGAGTAGTCTAATGCAGAAGAAATAATTGTAAAAATGTTGCCCAAATCTTTATGGCAGAATGGCGGCGGCGCGTTCCTTCTACCGTTCCTCATCATGCTGCTCACCGTGGGCATTCCATTGCTCTACATGGAGACCTGCTTTGGACAGTACTCA
This sequence comes from Macrostomum lignano, assembly GCA_002269645.1. NCBI lineage: Eukaryota > Metazoa > Platyhelminthes > Macrostomidae > Macrostomum > Macrostomum lignano. The sequence goes on along the minus strand of NIVC01002127.1, from coordinate 10,519 downwards.
GCTACAGGACCAATCACCGTGTGGAAGGCTAGCCCTCTGTTTACAGGTGAGAATAAACTTATAGAAGTCAATAAAATATGATACCAACATGCATTTTATGCCATAAGTGGGTTCCGGGGAAAACACAGTGGCTCTCTTGGTGGGCGCCACTGTCTCTTGTTGGGTGGGTGTCCCTGTCTTCTGGATGTTCCTGTCTCTTAGGTGGGTGTCCCTGTCTCTTAGGTGGGTGTCCCTGTCTCTCAGGTGGGTGTCCCTGTCTCTTAGGTGGGTGTCCCTGTCTCTTAGGTGGGTGTCCCTGTCTCTTAGGTGGGTGTCCCTATCTTCCATGGGTGTCCCTGTCTTTTACATGTAGTTTGGCACCGCTATATCTTAGGTCGGCCGCACTCAAAAAGCGAAACCAACTCTGGCGAACTCAAGGGTCACGTGCTCTCCTCTCAATATAGTTGTTTTGCATCAAGTTGAGTTGGAATTTTCTGCCGAGTTCAACAATAAAAAGCAAGATGCACACCCAGAGGTACAGCTTCTATATGCATAGCTAATGTGCCTAAGTGTTTTTGGGGGTGTGTCTCTTGAACGCGAGAGCCAAAAATGAAGCATTTATTGTTAAGCTTGAATGCTTTAACTCTGCTGGGTTTTCTATTACCCGCGCTAATATGTTTGAGCAGGTAGCTCGTATGTGATAGCAGTTTCTTTTCGCCAACCCTAGTACGAGGTATACTCACCTCCATGCCTCATCCTACTTGATAACAAGCCGGACTCAGGCTCCAACTCTTTCTTTTGGTTCTTTTACTTGCGGCCAAAACAAAATTATTGTTGCTGCTTGACCTTAAACATTTTACATAACATTAACTTTTGCATTAAAAATATTCATGACCGATGTTATTTTCTCACAGATTCTCGTGGACATCTCTCACAATCACCTGCTGATTCCCGTGGACTTCTCTCACAATCACCTGCTGATTCTCGTGGACATCTCTGACAACCACCTGCTGATTCTCGTGGACATCTCTCACAATCACCTGCTGATTCTCGTGGACATCTCTGACAACCACCTGCTGATTCTCGTGGACATCTCTCACAATCACCTGCTGATTCTCGTGGACATCTCTCCAATCACCTGCTGATTCTCGTGGACATCTCTCACAATCACCTGCTGATTCCCGTGGACTTCTCTCACAATCACCTGCTGATTCTCGTGGACATCTCTGACAACCACCTGCTGATTCTCGTGGACATCTCTCACAATCACCTGCTGATTCTCGTGGACATCTCTCCAATCACCTGCTGATTCTCGTGGACATCTCTCACACAATCACCTGCTGATTCTCATGGACATCTCTCACAATCACCTGGTGATTCTCATGGACATCTCTCACAATCACCTGGTGATTCTCATGGACATCTCTCACAATCACCTGGTAATTCTCATGGACATCTCTCCAATCACCTGCTGATTCTCGTGAACATCTCTCACAATCACCTGGTGATTCTCATGGACATCTCTCACAATCACCTGCTGATTCTCATGGACATCTCTCACAATCACCTGCTGATTCTCATGGACATCTCTCACAATCACCTGCTGATTCTCATGGACATCTCTCACAATCACATGATGATTCACGTGGACAACTCACTCCCCACTCCCGTGCAACCTCTCAGGACTCGTTGTGTTCGCCCTGGATATTTACTAAAATTCCTAACTACATTAAACATTAAGAAAACACAATCTACTAATTTTATGCAAGTCAACCGAACTGTATATACAACAGTAACGCACTCCAACAATTTCCCTCATTTTTACAAAACAGGCATCGGTTGGTCGATGATTATCATCACATTTTGCGGCAGCATCTACTACAACATGCTGATCGCTTGGACGATGTTCTACTTCTGGCAGAGCATCAGCTCAGTGACTGGCGACCTGCCCTGGACCACCTGCAGCTCCAGCTGGAACACCGGCGACTGCGTGCACATTCGCACCTTGTCGGAGCGAAATCGGTGCAGGCGTCAGGGCGGGTTCTTCGCCTTCGCTCTGAACCATAGCTGCCTGCTGCCCAACAACGCCAGCTGGGTGATGGAGTCTTCGGATGGGGCCATGAGGCCGTTTCCTGGAAACGACACGCCCGACGGTCCCGCTTTGTCGACGTTCTACGACGAAGCCACGACATTGAACTCCACGAATACCAGCCTGCTGCATAACTTTCTGGGCTCGGTGCCCGCGCCCAAGACCTCCAGCGACGAGTACTTTCAGTGAGTATCCTGCAAATGCCGCAACAGCTCAGCTGTACACGCGTCTGATTCTCGTGCCATGACACATCGGGGCGGTTGTCTTTGCTGCAAAATGCATTAACGCAATGCATGAAGATCTAGGACTAGTTTTTTAGTTTTATTTGCACAAAATCATCCACAGTTCTCAACGTCTATCGAAACTTCCAAATTGCTTGATTAAGCAAAAATTGTGCTTTGTGCAAGGTCGATTAAAGAAGCAGCTGTTTCAGAAATTCTGTCGATGAAGCTTGGCAAGCAAGTCGGCATTTTGATGATATGATGAATCATATGATGAATTCTAAAGTTCAGAAAAGTGATAAATGTGTCAGTTGAGTGCTGATAAGACCGTTAACAGGGCCTGAGGATTCTCATTAACTGCACGAACTCCATCTATATTAAAACTCTTATTTCAGCAATTTTGTTCTGTCCATATCGAACGGTTTCCACAATATGGGGCTACCGAAATGGGAGTTGGTGGTCTGTCTGCTGCTAGCGTGGATTGTGGTTGTCATATGCCTGATTCGCGGCATTAAATCGGCTGGTAAGGTGAGTATTGCATTGCTTATTAATCTGCTAAGGGGTGGCATCACAAACATATATATATTTTGGGTGATATTTCGGTGATATTTCGGGTTTGTTATATTTCAGGTTTGGGATATTTGGGGTTTATGATATTTGGGGTTTGTTATATTTCGGGTTTGGGATATTTAGGGTTTGGGATATTTGGGGTTTGTGATATTTCGGGTTTGGGATATTTCGGGTATGTTATGTTTCGGGTTTGGGATATTTCGGGTTTGTGATGTTTCGGGTTTGTGCTTTTTCGGGTTTGTGATTTTTCGGGTTTGTGATGTTTCGGGTTTGTGATTTTTCGGGTTTGTGATTTTTCGGGTTTGTGATTTTTCAGGTTTGTTATATTTCGGGTTTGTTGTATTTCGGGTTTGGGATAGTTCGGGTTTGTGATATTTCGGGTTTGTGATGTTTCGGGTTTGGGAAATTTCGGGTTTGTGATGTTTCGGGTTTGGGAAATTTCGGGTTTGGGAAATTTCGGGTTTGTGAAATTTCGGGTTTGGGAAATTTCGGGTTTGGGAAATTTCGGGTTTGTGATATTTCGGGTTTGTTATATTTCGGGTTTGGGATATTTCGGTTTGTAATATTTCGGTTTGTGATACATGTACATGTATTTCGGATCTGTGATGGCGACCCTCTGCAAATAAGAGTTACATGTAGCCAACAATGATTGATAGATTGTGTTGGCATGGCCGAAGTTTAACAAACGTTACTGTTCCAGTGATTGACCTAATAGTAGACATGAGTAGTTGTTAACCATTGACAAAACGATAAACTGTATGTAAAGCATTCGTTAAGCATTTTTTGCTACTATTTGTGATAAACTACTAGCAAAAACATTATTCTACCATACTATAGTATCCAAGCGCTGAATGGAACAGTCTGATTCACTCACGGTAAGCTCATTAGGTCTTCACATGTTTCAACAGATATCTAAATGAAACTGGTGGTGATTTTAGAGAATATATATCTAAACATACTTTTTTATAATCAGCTTTATTCTAACGATAAATTACTTTTAATGTTTGTCAGATTCTACTGAATGATTATCAGATTCTACTGAATGATTATCAAATTATACTAAATGATTATTTCATTTACATGTAACTGCCTCATTACTAACTCATCATTAATTATTAATCCAGGGGGTTGCAGCTTAGTGGTTTGAGCGTCGGTCTCACGACTTGAAGGTCGGGGGTTCGATTCCCGATCCCACTGGAACAATTTGTGTCCTTGAGCAAGACACTTAACTCTGCATTGCTTCAGTTCACCCAGCTGTAAAATGGGTGCCAGCATTAGCTGGGGTAATTGAGGGTATGTGTGGCTACCCCCCAGTCCTTGGACTGAACAGCCGTACGCAGCCTTCAGATGCGCCGCGCAATAGCTGCGGCTGAGCTGTTGGTTGCACATCTGCCCATTTGGGGCAGGTGTAATCAATTATTATTTTTTAATTCATCAAATTCATTGATCAATAATTAAACTTTACAAGCATTTTAAAAACCCATGGAATAACTTAATTTGTACCTTTGTAATTTACTTAAAACAATTCAGTCAGATAAATATCGAAAACTATTCGAAATTCCTTCCACGTCAAAAGTGAGGTACTTGTGCTCTAGCCAAGTTTTTTGGCCAGCATTGCAATCCCACGCAAAGCCCAGCACGGTTCGCGCAAGCCGAATATAGAATTCTCTTGTACAGAATAGAAATCAAAACGCAAGTAAACCGAGTGCCAACAAACACTGCGTGTCTATTGTGAGAACTGGGGCTTGAACTCGAGATTATACAAGCAACGCATGGGTTTCATCATTTTGGGTAGCTTTAGGCTATATGCAGAGAATACAGTAGAGTACGGAATATAGAGACAGAAAGAAGCAAAGAACGGTAGTAGTGCGCGGCTCGTACCAGAATGAATGAGAGAAAGTCGTAAAAGCGCTTCGGATTGCACGCATGACTAAAAGCCGTCCAACCTGAAAATGTAAAACGAGCGCGCAGAAAATTAATTTACCTGCAGCTGCTAGCAAGAGTTGCAGGAAAAACAGGGGGCGAATAAAGCACTCTGGATTTGTCAGAAGAGCTCCATTGAATGCGCTTAGCATTGAATTCAACTCTAATAGAAGCTCTAAGGCGGTGATGCAGCAAAGACAGCAGCAGCAGCAGCAGCAGCAGCAGCAGCAGCAGCAGCAGCAGCAGCAGCTAAAGCTGCAGGCAAAACCAGACATTGGGACCGACAGCGGCGAGGAGCTCTCGGACACCGAAGGATTCGTCTCGGACATTTGTCAGTACTGCAACTCGTCAGAGCTCAGTGATTTATTACTCATTGTTCGACGTTCAGAAGAGGACGATCTGAGCTCGGAAGAAGCTGAAGATTGCAACGAAAATGGCGGACAATTTGCACAGCTCCGGCAACGAGAATTTCACGCTCACAAATTCGTCCTAGCGAAGTCGTCCGAGTTCTTCCGGACGATTCTGTACAGCGCGAACTGGCCGGCCCCGTCCGTGTCCGCTTCGTCCAACTTCGCCGCTGAAAGAAGCCTGTGCGAGCTGGTCGAAGATGATGCCTGTTTTCAGTGCTTTGAGCATTTCTTGCGCTTCCTGTACGCTGGTCGAGTTTTTATTAACAGGGCTACGGCGATTGGTGAGTGTGATATGCAATAAAGTCGTTGCTTTCCCTACTTCCGTTCAGTACCTGAAGTCTTTCAGGTACCCCAAACCCAGAAACTCCGACGTACACGAACTCAATTAACTGCATCTGTTGTGTTATGAAGTTCCGCTCAACAGAAGCAAATTTGTTGGCTAGTGCATGGCTTATATATAGGCCTCCTGAAGTAGCGTTTCAGTCTATTCAGTCAGGTTCTCTGACCACAGTTCCCCAATTTTTAACTTTTCTACACATCATTCCTCTGAATGTTAAAAAGTGAACATCAGTGCATTGGCCTTATATGCATGTACTTTCTTTGTTTTAAGCTTCCTACATTTTTATATCTCTAAACTATTTTACTTTATTCACAACTCTGCGCATACACCTTAACTTACCAATCTAATTAATGCCTTCCGACTAACTTAACAACCTACCAGCATAACATTACAGTGCGATCTAACAACCTACTAACAGATACAAACCAAAGTCTATTATCAATCTTTCAGCCTACCTCCCTAACCTACTAAACTGCCTACCCATGCTTACATACATGTACTTACAACGCATCCGTAAACTATAGAAAATCTTTCCTTCCACCAACACAGGCCTACTACGCCTAGCCGACAAGTACCAGGTGTGGTCGTTGAGACAACAGACGGAGCAATTCATGACGGAAAATGCCCAGCACCAAACATACGCAACGCCGTTTTATGGTATCCCTGGGCGAAACACCTGCAGCTGGATAAACTGGCAGCCACCTGCTTTAACACCGTCTGCTGGAATGCTAAACAGGCTGTCGAGCTGGACGAGTTTCTCGAGGTTGGTCCCGATTTCGTCCGGGACCTGTTGCACACAGGCAAGCTGGTGATAGAAGACGAATACGCTGTACTGCGACAGCTGCTACTGCCATGGCTGGGCGTTGGCGACAGATTTCAACGATACGTCGTCGAGATGCTGCCAATGATTCGATTCCCGATGATGTCGGCTAAACAACTCTGGGAGCTGGAGTCATCGAGGTGAAGACTCGGTTTTAACTCTGCAACTGAAAGTTCGTCTTAGGAACTTAGCTTCATCAACAAGCAAACCATAAAAGCCATAAAATCAATACTACGAGGTGTTTTGAAAGGGTTATAAGAGAATAAGATTGAGCTCTTACGTCAACTCAAGCCTATCGATTTTTCATTTGCAATACCTCTTGGGCTGACTGAGACATAGAGACGTCAGACTAATTTTCATATTTTACGGTCGGTACCAGAACTAAGTATTTTTTATTAGAGGCAGGGGCTGTGTGCACACGTACCCTGGCGCACTTTAAGCGACATTGTCGCACAACCGACGAGAAGCATTGCTGCCCATTCCGCCGACTCCTCTGAGGAGGATACGTAGGCAGTCATGCGCACAGGCACATACATAAGAGTGTACAGCGGCCCTACCTTTATTTATCGTTAGGCATGTACACTTCACTGTGCCTTGGGGTTGGCCTCATGGATGTGAATTGCACGAACAGAGCCAAGCCGAGATTCCAATTTAGCCCAAATTGATGTCACTGCACTTGGAATCGAGCGCCGCGCTGGACCACTGAGATAGAAAAGTTTTTTCAAAGACCAAATTTAATTTTTACAGCCTCAGTCAGACGGAAGAGTCCAACAAGCTCCTAGGCGACTTGATCGCCAAAGCCTATCGCTACAGAGCACTGTGCCCCTGGCAACACGAGCTCAACAGGCCGAATTTTCTAGTAAATTCTATCGACCGAGAAGCTACATGTGCCTGGCTGTGGACAATATCAAAGTTGGCAACACAATGCGCTTCGGTTTGCAGGTAATTAATTGATCAATAAAATTAAACTGGGACACAAGATGAGAGTGTTGTATCACTTAAGCAGCAGGGTAGTCGTGTTCTTCTTGGATTAACTAGGGTACATATACTAGCACTCTCCTTAAGGTCGGGGTTTCGATTCCCGATCCCACTGGAACAATTTGTGTCCTTGAGCAAGACACTTAACTCTGCATTGCTTCAGTTCACCCAGCTGTAAAATGGGTGCCAGCATTAGCTGGGGGTAATTGAGGGTGTGTGTGGCGACTGAACAGCCGTATGCAGCCTTCAGGTGCGTCGCGTAATAGCTGCGGCTGAGCTGTCGATGGCAAATCTGGCCTAACTGGCCTATTCAATTATTAATGCCCTAACAGAAAAACAATATGAATTATAGTTTCAGCTTTTTTTACTCCACCTTGCTTTACTGGCTTCAGCTACCCTGCAGTGTGTTTTCATATTTGCTTAAGCTTTTCATCGGTAGCTATTCTATTTTATCGTTCTTTTCAAGTAATAGTGACCTCGCGAGAAGGTCCACTTGGCTGTGGATCACGTGATATTTCTCAATTAAGTTTCTTTTCCTATGTCCACATGCGCCTATAGATACCTAGTTGATACTTCAATACTCCGCTGGTAGCTACTTGAAGTAATGTTTAGTTGACTTGGTTGACCATAGTCGAAAAAATTAAGTGTCTTTAGTCTTTATGAGTTCAGTGATGGGAACTCGCTTCTTTGTACTAACATAAAAGATTTAGACTCCGTTCTTAGGTCATAATATTATATCGGATTCTTAGTTCTTAATTCTATGAAAAGGCATAAAAAATGGGACCAAAGTTCTACTTCTACAAGATCATCTTCAACTGCCATTTCTTAGGTAAATGGCGTCCAACTTCCAGATCTTTGTTTCGAGGTCAAAAATTCTATGATGAGGTTTGTAGATACCGTTTTTGGGTCAAAGTTTCTTCGAAAACTGGACAAGACGTCTAGTTTCCGTTTCTGGGGTCAAAAGGTCAAAGTTATTCGACTAGACATCGAGTTTCCATTTCTGGGATTAAAGCCTCTACGACTAGACATCGAGTTTCCGTTTCTGGGATTAAAACCTCTACGACTAGACATCGAGTTTCCGTTTCTGGATCAAAGCTTCTACGACTAGACATCGAGTTTCCGTTTCTGGATCAAAGCCTCTACGACTAGACATCGAGTTTCCGTTTCTGGGATCAAAGCCTCTACGACTAGACATCGATTTTCCCTTTCTAAAGGTCAAAGGCTCTACGGCATAACATGCAACTTACGTTTCTGAGATGAAGGCTCTACAAAGTGGTTTGTTTTAATAACTACTGTACTGCCAGTATTTTATAAGCGTTGCTAAATTTACTTCCTTCTGCTCTAGGTTGAGATCCGCACCCAATCCGGTCCAGTCCCGAGCCCCATCCGGGATGCCGACTGGAAAATGGGCTATCAGAAGTCGTGCGACAACTGGACTTTCAAGTTGGTGTCGCAGGAGTCCAGCTTCCCAGCCGGCACTGGAGTGACAGTAGACTTGGTGGCCCTGTGCGAGAACGATTCCGGCGATATCGTGAACTATTTCCGAGAGAAGAACTTTCAGTTTTGTCGCAGCTCACAGTTTCACCAGTGCCAGTTCGACATTGGCAAGGGGCCCGGCAGACGGGATGCAAAGACTTTGCACATCCTGTTGAGGATCACCTCTCCTAAGGTTCCGCCTGCTACGTAGACGCTGCAAATTGAATTGAGTTTGAAAACATAAATAACTATGTGAACTGGTCTTGCCATTCGACAATATTAGACAATTGTCGGCCGAAGTTCCCCAGTGTCTGTAGACGTCGATGACACATATTTATTTGCTTTTGCATTACATCGACGGATAGCGACGTAGTACTTTGTTTAGTTAGGTTGCTTGGCCAATACTATTACATCATGTACATTGGATCGTGTCTAGTTCCAATGTTCTCCTGTCAACCCTGTTATTTCAACAGTCAATGTCACTAAAAATGTTCTGTGGATGATGAATTGATCTGTGATTTTTTATCTCGATCAAATTTATTACACAGGCGTGTTTTTTTGCATCTATCCTATTGATAATCCGTGCCTTATATAATTATCAATGTAGCGACTTCGAAAGATGGTGAACTATGAATATTATAGTGTAATAAATACAAAACCTTTATTACTGGATCCTTACTGTTTTACAGATTTTAAACTCAAATCAAATCCTCAAATCCTCAAAAGAATGCACCGACTTGAGCAGGTCAGAGGAACTTTGAATAAATTTTCGTCTCTCTGCGTGGTACTTAATATTTTGTTTTTAAAAGTTTATGACTGTTTAATCTTTTAATAGAACATTTAATATCGTATAGTCTCCAATTTTGCATCAATTTTTCATCACCTGCAGGCCGTGTACTTCACGGGTATATTCCCGTACCTAGTGCTCACGGTTCTGCTAATTCGTGGACTCACTCTGGAAAGGCAGCTCCGACGGTTTGACTTATTTTTCATACCAAAAGGCTGGCCGACGCAAACGTTTGGGCGACGCGGCGATGCAGGTGAATTTTGTTGACAGCTAAATTTGTTCGGCTACGCATTGCTAAAGAGTCGTAGAGGCTTGAGCAGAGAAGCTTGAAGACGCGGAGAGTCACTGAATCCCTCACCAAAGTACCTGACAGGAGTTCCCTTCCGCAGACTGCAGCTACAGTACTTTTGGGGCTCGAGCACGGATCTTTAGTTAGCGATCGGCTTGTCCTGCAATTCATGCTCATGAGGGTCAACCCGTAAAATCACAGAGCCTGACTAATGAGGAAGTCAGGTTTGCTGTACACCTTGTGTGAGCGTGTGCCAGTACGTATCCGTGGTATCCTTCTGAACGGAAAGAACCTAGCCGATTTGAACCTGAACTTCTTAATTGTTACTTCTACGTAAAAAATGCGACGCCTATAGGTCCTAATCTACATCAGGATATTAGACCTAAAATTATGCTTTTCATTAACAATCTGCGCAGGTATTTTTCTCCCTATCAAGCGGTTGGGGTGGAATCATCACGCTGAGCAGTTATAACAAATTTCGGAACAACGCCTTGCTGTGAGAACTATAATTAGCAAATTTCTTTTATCTAATTGAAGTTCGATTCAAATTTCTGTTTCGAATATAAACAAATTTTAACAAATCATTTTATAGACAGATCTCTCATTGTTTCTTTGGCGACGGCGCCACGTCAATCTA